>JAUUEB010030988.1:0-16619 GCA_032362205.1 Clione limacina
ATTATACACATTGATTTTACATTAGATTTTGACATGTTTGTTTGATGGAGATGATCCGATCAATGAAATCTTGGCGCTATCCACTGTATGTTTTAAGATAAGATAAGATAAGAGTACTTTATTATCATATACATATTATATACATAACACATAATGAAATTATTTCTGGTCCGCAGCAAAACATATACAAACTTATCATATAGACACATACAAATTTAACCATACATATGAACATTATACAACAAGTACTTAAAACACAAATAGAAAAATGTAGAAAGTCATACCATGAAAAATTCATAACTAGAGTATTGTATCATAGTACTTTTTTGCAAAAGGTTGCAAAAAGAAATTTTGCAAAGGGTTGCAAAAAGGAAGAGGGGTATTTTTTTATATTTTAAATTTTACATTTTCATTAATTTGAAGTCGCAGACAAATCGAAATGTATCAAGGATAGACCGCTAACTATCATATATTATTTGAATAAAAAACCCACAATAATAACTAGATTATATCTCGGAACTCTTGGAGCATTCATATGTATAATATGATGGGGGAGTGTTTAAAGGCCTTTCGTTACATTCTGATATTGTATAAAAATGAGCATTGGAACCCTTAATAGCTATGAGCGTCTATTCGATGTAGGCGTTGGGTAGACTAAATTGTGTACTTATTCACAGACAATTAGATGGTAAATCATTCGTCTGAGTTCTTTTTTGATAGTTTTAGAACGTATTTCTTGAAATTGAGTTTAACTTAACCCGCCTCCTCAAAAGCGGGTTTCTTTCGTGAATTTGATGATGACAGAGTCTTTCATGGAACTGGCTTTGTTTGTGCTGAATTGCTGAATTTTTTTTGATCATCTTTGTGCACTTTTTTTTAAATCGTAACAAATTTACTGAGTATCCGTCAGATTCCATTTCTTCTTCAATCATTTCCAGACAGTCTGTACCAAGATTTATCCTTGTTTCACTTGTGATTAAACTACTACCCACAAGTGTAGATACATATATATTTTATGATTGATGCCTGAGAAATCACATTTATTCTTTAGATCCCCTTACGAAAAGTAGCTATTATTTTTATGTTTGGAGTGAATCTTAGTACAAAAATTATGATAAACAAATCTCTCTATCTCTAATTATTTAATGCTATCTTCTCTGACCTTCCTCCTTATCAACTTCTTTGTGTGTATATCTCCTCGCCACTTATAGATATATCTTGCTTTGATCAATACCTTTTTCTCGGTTGACTTTAAAACATAAGACCAGTGATGGTCATTAAAGCCACGCCATTTCCCCTCCCGCCATAGAATTATACATCACCAGTCTCATATTACAGAAGATCATCATAGTCCTCCCTCATCTCAGTCATATACACAATGTGAATTCTTGAGATGTTTTTGAGCCTCTTTACCTGTACTCCCTGAATCCATTTTTGGTGTTGGGGATCATGTTAAAAAGTTGTGAAGAATGAACGCAACATTTTTACAAAAAATTATCAGTATAAAAGTTTTAATAAAATAATGCGAAAAAAGTAATTGCGAAAAATTACAGTATTGTGCAATATCCGAAAGTTTAAAACTGCGTTCATTAGCAAGCGTTTTTGGGTGACATTACAGTGTGCACTATTTACATTAGCATGCTAGTTAATGGTGAATGTTCACCAAAAGCTTCAAATTGCGCTCACTTTATTCAGTGTACGCACTTTAAACTTGAAACATGCAAGTTATATTTTCTTGGCTACGACAGGATATAGGGTCTTATTGAAAGTCAGGTTATAAATAGCTTGGCTTTTAAAACCCTGTTTGATTCTTCTTACGTCTAGGTCTATTATACCGTGAAAACCCAGCAACATTCGATAGTTTGTTCCTATAAAATATCTAACTTGATTCGCTTTCATATCAAACTTGACCCTGCATCGATACCTAGACTCTTCAATGACCATAGTTTTAGTTCTGAATTCATTGATAATTTTGACCCAAATACTGAAACCAATCTAGCAACAATACTTTATCTTTTGTCTCCGCTTGACATAAGCCTGATATACACGGTACATTGTTTGTGATGCGAGTGATAGGATTCAGCTATGACATAAAACGATTTGATTTCAAGATACAAGATATGCCTTTTTTCGATTTGTTTATGAAAAATCATTGGGGTTAAATTAGTTTATTAGAAAAAAATGAAGCCCTTCTCCATCTTTTCAGTGTACTCATTGAGTCTGTTGAGTCGGATAAATCTAGGAAAAATAGGACTGAGAGTGAATTAAGTGCAACAAAAGGTTTTAGTGTTGTTTCTTGTCCTCCAAAATCATTTTTCCAAAAATACTTTTCGCATTGGAATTATTTGTTGTTGTTGATGTACTTACGTTTAATAGGTTTTAAAACTTGGGAAATTCATTCCTGGTTTATAACCAAACACTAAATGGTTCATTGTTTCATGGTTTTTATGAATTCTAAAATAGGGGATTGTTGGCCAATGTGCCAAATGTTGGCCGAAAAGACAAAGGGATTACGACAACACGAGGCAGAAAACACTACTAAAATATACCAGTCAGTTGCAATAGTAATTTCAGGTTTGATTTTCTTCAATACGCCCTGTTCTTTGACAATTAAAAGATTGCAAATATACCATATCAAATTAAGGTCAGATTCCTTATGTTACTAAGATAACACATTCGTAGACATCCGGATTTAATTACTTCACATATGCCCCTCTAAAATTTGTCCTTGAAATTGGTACTTAGGAAATAACGTTTATTTTTAGCTGTGTAAATATTGCGCTTTCCTTATCTTTTGTGTTTTGTTTATAAGTGGATTTTGTGTGTGTTACAGGACAATATCCTAATGACACTGAAATTGAAAGTATAAAATTTACTAAACGTATGTAAGCTCAGACATAAACCAAATTAAAACATTCAAGTCTAAATCATAGGTAGTTTCCCATGTTTTGAAAATATCAAGTGGCGACGCAAGGACTCGAACCCACTACCTCGCGGGTGAGAGTCGAGAACGCTCATCAGTAGAGCGTCGCGGCCACCGTAATTTAATAGAAAAGTAAGAAACATATCCCCAAATAGTTTTCAGCGAAACTTCTGGAATAATGCAAAAGGGAGTATTTTGACGTGCTTTTATTTAGTTTTAATAATATTCTACAAAATTGCAATTGAGCTTTTTCTAAAATTGTTTTCAAAACCCCAAATTTCGCATCCATATAAAAAATATAGACAAAAATTACTTTAAATAGATGTATTTGGCAGCTTAGTGAAAGTCCATTTTTGCCTTTAGATAAGATCGAGTTAATCGCTCTTTTACCTTTTGCCTCATTATCTTTGATTGTTGAAATATATCTCATATTATTTGTAAATTGTATGCCAAGATATCGAAATTTCTGGACTATTTCAATCTCAATATCATTCATATACAATTTTGTTTCCTTTCTGTGGCGTCCAAAGATCATAAATTTTGATTTGGTAGCATTCACTTCTATATCCCACATTGTGCAGTATGCACCATATGCTTTTAGCTGTTTTCTGAAACTTTTTACACTAGTCGCTAAAAGTACGGTGTCATCTGCATATACTAGTATAAACTATTGTAAAAATACATACATATTATCATGGTCATGCAAGGTAATGCAATCACAATTTTTTCATCAAAAAAAGTTTCTGTATCATTCCGAAATATTGCAAATATCATTGAGGGCAAATTTTCACCTTGCCGTATACCTATATTGCAAGAAAAATCATGAGTGTATAAGTTTTTACTCCGTGGTCGTGATTTGGTGTGTTTGTACATTGATAAAAGAACATTACAAAAAATTCCCTTTACGTTGAACATCTCAAGTTTTTTTTAAATAACACGGCTCTGTTGATAATGTCATAAGCTTTTCTTAGGTCTATGAAACCACAATACAGAGTGTTTTTTTTCATTACTTTTTCCATAAACAAACTCTTACATTGGGTTCTAAAACAGAATCACCCTGTATTATTGAGGGCAATGTGTTGATCTAGATGATAAAATGGACCTTCTGTGGATTTGTGTTTGTGTTTGTGTGTGTGTGTGTGTGTGTGTGTGTGTGTGTGTGTGTGTGTGTGTGTGTGTGTGTGTGTGTGTGTGTGTGCGTGCGTGTGCGTGTGCGTGTGCGTGTGTGTGTGTACGCAACTGGATAACAGCCACAGTTTTGATTATATCTTAATGAAACGTTGGTAATTTGTTTGTAAATTTACAAAGTCGAATTTTAATTAATATTCTTTATTTGTTTTACTATACGTGCCACTACATACGTCAAATTTAGGAGTGGTATACTCATAGTAATCAAAATGTGTCCCGCTTTAATTTGATTTGCCACACGAGCACCTTTGAGTTGATGAACGAAACGTAATCTGGAGAATCATATCTGAACTTACTTTTGCAATCGATCGACTGTGTCGGTACGTGTTTGAATAGAAAACGTTCCGAACTTTAAATTCGTATACAATGAAACTACTTTACCAATAATGTGTCCAATAGCAAATTATAGTCACCCGGACGTGCTCTGCCAACTGTTCAAACAGATTAATTAAAAACTAACAAAGTACTATGATGTTTAGTAGAGCCTGTCAAAACATCAAATATAGAAATGTGTTCAAATATAGGAATGTGTTGTACTTAATCGTACGAATTGTTTCATTGTTTGAGATAAATTAGAAGTTATTGTTAAAAAACATCACCGTAATACTCGTTTGTTGCTGAAAGTGAAAACATGTGGAAAGCTTTGAAGACGTTTTTTTCGATGTGTATGTTTTATTGGATACTTAAATAGTTTTTGAGCAGCTTTTTGAATTGCAACTTCACTGACTTACTGGAAATACATTTTTATTTCATTATTATTTAAAATTATTACTGACCGATAACAAATCGTCATTACTCTGGGACCGTTGATAACAAATCGTCATAACTCTGGGGCCGTTGAGTACAAAGACATCTGGTTATCATCTGGTTATTCAGAAATGTATTTACGATTTGTTTAGTATCATGATCAAGTTGTCGTGACCACTGGTCATCCTGCAGTGAACCATAAGTAAACAGTGTAAATTTCTAGGATTAAACACCGACGCCATCTTTTATTTTATTTTGGAATTAAACAGGATAGCATAACTCGCTAAATAATTTATTTTTATGAAATTTGGAAATTAATTTTTTATGACTGTTTTTCATTGATTGTGTGAAGGTCATTGAAAGTACTGGTTAATACAATGGGCAGTATCTCTGTCATTATGAAATATTATGTCCACTTTTATTTTTTCGTTTACTGAGGGATGGCAAATGATCACACCAACTTGGTCATGATGCCACACAAATCTTGAATTGTTACCAAAGCGACTGTCGGAACCCAGATTTTTTTTATATTTAACGGTTCATTAAAAAACAACCTGTTGAAACAAATATAAACGCGGATTGTGAAGATATGGAGGCCTAAAGACAATATTTTTTTGACAGCTCAATGTTTTTTTTATTTGTCACGCTCTACTAAATTAATTTGTTAGCTTTAAATCAATCTGTTTGAAAGTTTGACACGACACGCATAAATAGCTCTCGTAAACAAATTGCTTTTTCATATAACATCGGTGAAATTGTTTTCAAGTTAAATGATTTTAGACCCAATATATATACACATATGTGTGTGAGTGTGAGCGTGTGTGTCTGTGTGTTCCGTCTGTCTGTCTGTCTGTCTGTCCGTCCGTCCGTCTATCTGTCTGTCTGTCTGTCTGTCTGTCTGTCTGTCTGCCTGTCTGTCCGTCTGTCTGTCTGTCTGTTTTTTGTGTTTTTGTGTGTTTTTCTGTGTTTTGTATTTAGCGTATACGTTGTGTAAATTGATATAAAGTTTCCCGTAATTATGAGGAATTCATTCAAGTGTAGATCTGTCTTTGTAGTTTGTGATTATGAAAAAGACCCAATGACTCCAAAAAACAGTAAATTGTCTAAGATATAATTGAGAAAACGACTGTTTGGGATGATCCATGATATTTTTATGAATAATATATCAACTATAATACAATGAAAAAAGCCTAAACTCGCACTGACCGACCTAGACACCAATCATTAGTGTTCTACAACTTATCATTGTACATCGCCCAATGGGTGTTTGGATTTCTGAGGATTTACGATTGGAGTACTGGAGGACGTGAGAGAAAAAGTGTCAGTCTCAGGGGATGTAATACATAGATGTCAGTCTCAGGGGATGTAATACATAGATGGATAAACATCGATGATCGTTAAGGTCGATCATCTGTCTTATACTCTTTACTTATCTAACATCGAATGTCTGATGGGCAGCTGCTGCTAATTTGTACCGTAAAGACTCAGGGCACCGACAACGAGGGACTTGTCATGTTAACCAATGTACACAACAAACGTGTATGCTTTATATGTGATAGGTTAATCAAAAAGGGGTTCCAGATAATATATTATCAATACGACAAGCAGGAATGGTAGAAACATTTTCAAAAAATCTGTATACGACAAGCAGGAACGGTAGAAAAATGTTTCAAAGAATCTGTATACGACAAGCAGGAACGGTAGAAACATTTTCAAACAATATGTATACGACAAGCAGGAATGGTAGAAACATTTTCAAACAATCTGTATACGACAAGCAGGAATGTACCTGACAATCATATACGTTTTCAGTATATTGGTTGAACAATCATAAACAGAATGTCAAAAGTACTAAATACAAATTCTTTGGAAATACCAGTTACATCATACAGCGCAACTCATTCTTATTTAAACGGAAAAGAGAAAATGTCAAACCTCTAACATGTCACACATCTAGCATGCCACACCTCTAACATGTCACACCTCACATGTCACACCTCTTCTTATCCGTCTGTAATGGAAGGGAACATGTCACACCTCTTCTTAATCCGTCTGTAATGGCTACCTGTTACGGCAAAATACAAGACAAAACTGCCGTTCTCGCCTACAAATGTTGTAATGGAACTGCTCATAAATACATAAGTAATGCAATTGAATCGTATTAGCCTACAAGAACTCTGAAGATATAGAAATAAAAATATGTTTACAGCAAATATCAGTTAATCTAATATGCTCACAACAGGGCCTTTTCTGTAAACGCGCCAGCTATCTGGAATTCTCTGTATGACAAGTTTAGAAGGTTTAGGATTTTTTTAGACATTATTTTGAATTGTGTAGTTTTAAGGTTTCAAATTATATCATGTTTGCTATTTTTAAAGTGAATTTTACTGATATTTCCCCTCTCTACTCTCTCTCGACGAACTGTCACGGGATTCGAGGAGTTTTTATCTTTGCGTTTCATTATTCCCTCATTTGCCGATCCTGCTGGGTCCATCCGAGATCCCACCTGATGCCTCTAGGTATACTGGTTATTATCAGTTTTAACATGACCTCCATATCCTGTCTCCTTCCTTTTGCCTGTCCGGTAAATAATCCAAAACATCGGTTCCTCGGTAAGACACTAGGTAGCGACCTTGTCCTTAATTGTTTTCTATAGTTATGCTATATTTTGTGATCTTTTTGACAAGTTCCTGTTTATGCGTTCCGGTTTTATGCTAAGTATACTGTACTGTATTGATGTTGTGTTGTTTTATTCTATTATGAAATGTGTTAAGCCCTTAGAACCATTGCCATATGGAATCATTATGATTAAATTATCTTTCGATTCGACTCAGTCAACAATTCAACGAGTTATATTCCTAAAAGACGTCATCGTATCATGAAAATTAAGTCTTATACAAGGTACAGTTGAAAGAGATAACCTTGGTCACCATCTCATATCACTGACCCTGACTCTGTGTGTTTTCATCTGTCTGTTGATTCGATTGTCGTCGTTTTACTAAGTTACGCCGAATTTGCACTCAATTCTCTTTTTCATTAGAAGAGTTCCCCTTTCTGCCCTCAAATTCAATTGCGTCTTTCACCTTCTTACAGTCCGATCCATTAGTCACCGGTTATTGCTATGAGCACACACAGGGGTTGCTCTATTCATCCAGAAAGCGGCATAATTTCATTTTAGCTTTGGCTATTGAACTTGTGAAATGAGTTCTGAATGCGAGAATTTAAGCCTATTGTAGAATACCGACCAGTCAGTCATTTTATATATTTAGTACATGATTTGGGACGACTGAAAATATGTGTGCGTGTACTTGCAGAGTTGTTATTTAGCATGTGTGTATGCTTGTCTTTTTGTGATTTGTCTGTAAGAGGGTGGATTTGAGGTAACTGAGTTTATTGTGTGTGATCTTCGTGATGTATGCAAAAGCCTACACATCTCTTTTAAATTCATAGTTCATTCTAATATCACAAAAGAGCAATTGCAAATACTCTTACAATATAAAAGCAAGGTGGTAAAGTACATATGTCTCTTCATTGGGTTTTACAGATTTGATGTACATATGTCCTTTGAATAGGCATGTGGCCTAGTGGTAGGCTGTCTCACTCAATAGTAGAGTCTGACGTATAATCATTAGAAAAGAACATACAAACATTCCCTCTCTCCAACCTATTGCTAATTGGGTTTCAGAATATCGGCAGTGAATGACATTGTAAGATAGCTGAGGTGAAGTCTCTATGTAATGCACCATAGTGTCTTTTGTCGTGTTTTAATGAATGAATGTTGCGGTGCTAATTGATCAAACTTTGCAGATGAAATTCCCTAATGTTCCTGGCGTAGTTTTGAAATAATTTGGAAGTATCTTTATCTTAAAACTGTCTGTATTATGTGTGTGATGTAGATGTATGTATATCTGTACCTTTGATTGTGTGTTGTATTATGTGTGTGATGTAGATGTATGTATATCTGTACATTTGATTGTGTGTTGTATTATGTGTGTGATATAGATGTATGTATATATGTACATTTGATTGTGTGTTGTATTATGTATGTGATATAGATGTATGTATATATGTACATTTGATTGTGTGTTGTATTATGTATGTGATATAGATGTATGTATATCTGTCCCTTTGATTGTGTGTTTTGTTCCTGTTGAACAAATAGCAATATACAGGATGTGGCTTTATTATTAAGCGATAACAATTAATAGTAACTCCTGAACCGCAACATATAGAAACATTTGATTTTCAACAACTGATCAGAAATTCATGTAATGTGTGTGTGACATTACGATATACTGTGTAGGAATGACCATTGGCTATCCCGCAGTGAGTTACTAACTAAAAGTGGGAATTTCGAGGAATTTACACATACCTCTAAATACTGCTCAAAAGATATTCCTGTGCATAGTTTAAAACAGAATAACTTGATTAATGCAATATCGATCTTCATGAAATTCAATAGATGATTTGCAATGAAGTATATAAGGTCGTTGTGTGAACGTGATAACAAAGTACAGTCTACAAAGGGCAGTAACTCCATCATGATGAAAGGATAACCTCGAAATGATTACTTTGACTATTTTGTTCATTGCGGGATTAACAATGGTATCGCTAAATTTGTCTTGATTTCACACAACTCTGAACCCAAAAAAATCAGACCAACTGTTGAAAACCAGACGTTTCTATATATAACGACTTGAGACGGCTTGGGTGTTCTTATGATGTGTTCGCTTAAATGATAAAGAATCACCCCTTATTACATTGAAAGATGGAATCGACACGCCGTAGGATCTTATGAGGCTGTAATACGGTCCTTTAATACCATCGTGCCGCGGTGATAACAAATTTATGTTTAATACTTTGAGCAGTTTTAGAAGTTTAGAGTAACCTGGTGTCTTGGTGACTGTATGGAAAAGTAAAAAAAATACCGAAATCTTTGTTTCCGAGCGTTTTATCTTCCGGATTAGATCACTACGGAAAGAATTTGCTTTTTGAATATATGAATTGCATGGATTGTCTTTCTTTTCCCAGCAGACACTGGTGTTTTCGTAAATGTTTGAATAAATCAGAAATATTTTCCATATGTAAACATAACAATAAGATAACAAAGACGGCTGTCTCATTTGTTCATGTTGATTATGATAAAACTGTTGAACAATTCCTCTGGGGTTGTTGGATTGTTTGGATTGTTTGGCGCGACTTTCTGGCTCATAAATAGCAGGGGTCAGGGGTCAGGGGTCATAACTTTAAAAATTGTATCCCGTCTTTTGATTACTCTCTCCCTTAAGATAATTGTCCTCGTTACCGTAAGACAGACAATTTGTGTAAGTCAACAGTAGCAAGTCTACTTAACGTAATCGTGTGTAAAGATATTGGTTAACTATACGCTTTGTTTGGTGTGACAAGCGACAGATGTGGTAGATCTGACCTAATCGATAGTGTTATATCATCTCACACTTTGTCTATTGATCGTCTAGGGTACAATGCTCACAGATGTCTAATTTAAGCCCAATGATCACACCGAATAATGATCTACTATTCACTGTAACAAATAGTTTGATCACAGTATGTTGTTACCACTAACCACTAACCACTAACCACATTGATAGATTAAAGAGTAGTAAACGGGTGTCAGGGCTAGTGTCTAAACTGACACATATTTACGGCGTTAATCTGGTGTATGAGAAACTTATAGCTCAATTATGCGTACGCCAAGGACTCATTATTTACACTAGTAGATGCCCCGTTCTCCGAACGTGTAAGACATGTTTGCCAATTAGGACAGAGGGTGAGAGTATTATTTAATATTTCTTTTACATAAACCAATTAACACAAAAAACGCCAGAACGGAAAATGCAACAACGACGGCTAAACGCAGTACGGGAAAACGCAACTACGACAGCTAAATGTTTAATCTTTATGAATGCAAATATAAGGCTTTAAATCAAAAATAAATATCGCTACACGGTCCGCAAGACATAAAACTATTAGAAAAGTATCACTTGTCGCTCTAAAACTTCCTAGAAATGATCTTTTTTATTTAATGTGCTCGCCGTTTTTCACCCAAAGCGGGGTGTAGGTAATAAAGGACAATATCACTCTTATGTGTCGTCCTTTTTATAATCCCTTCTCCTGAGATGCTAATGGAGCTGATTGACCCAACTATTTTGAAGAATAAATTCGACATTCCCTCCATAGCAGACTTCCTCGTCATCTAGTTTAAAAAGATGAGTTATTTCATTTTACCGTAATAATACATACACAATAAGGGGGGGGGTAAAGAACGGTAGTGATAATCGGAAATCTTAATAACTCTGCAAAAAACATTCCCTTTTGATAAGGAGCTACTCGACCCAGATTGTTAACTCATTTTACCTTAATAATAATGTATATTTGTCTTATTCCCCCGACCCAGATTCTTAATACATTTATCTTACGAATAATGTTTATATGGGTTGTTTGTTGTTCGCGGCTATATATGGGTATGTATAGCCCACTTTATTCCAACACTGATCGACCTCGCACTTACAAACAACCAAGATATCATTAAAGAAAAGGAAAAGCGTATCAAGTGTACATTCAGCTAATTGCTAAAAGCAATCATTCCACTTTTTGCTTTAACACGCGCATTGTCATTACATCTCATATAGTTATAGAAGAACTGGTCTGAAATATAAATGCATTATTATCATTCATCGTTTACATTTTGCCGATGAAAATGTAAGTGTAAGTCAATTCAGCGTCACTTGATTTGCCTCTGGTCTTCATGATAAATGAAGATGTAAATACTTGATATGCAGCAAAGACAAATAATCGTTTCTAATGGGTGAGACGGTGAGACGTTCAAGTTCGTTTTGTTGTGCTTAGAGGTCAAAACCGTACGTTCAATTATCCTTTTGGCGATTTTGAAAAAAGTAAAATTTTGAAACGCATCGGAAACTCAAAAATTAGAGCTCCCAGATAGTACAACCACGCACATCTGACAAAAATAACAAAGAACATATTGCATGGCAAACAACTCAAGGGCAATAACTCTGTAAAAATTTTTTTTCAAAAAGTTAATAATTATATTTTTACAAGATTCCTAGACGAGCCTGTGTGCAATATTTAGGGTCTTACTCCCAACGATGTGTCAACTGCGTAAAGAACGTACCTGAAAAACATAAACGGGACACAACTCTGTCAAAATTTCAGATTTCTATCTTTGACGATGGGACCACAGCGTTTTCGCAAAAATTTACAAAGACATAAAGCAAAATACTCAAAAGGGTCATAACCCTGTTTTAAATTGATTATTCAAAACATTGCGAAAGCTGGTTTTAGTTAGTCAGTAGAAGAGCCTCTTTGCAGGATTTCAGATTCTTAACTCCGAAGATGTGACCACAGCGCGTTTTTGCCAAATTAACAAAGAATATATAGCAAAAAAACTCAATAAGGCCATAACTGCGTCAATTGTTCACAACAATTTCTGGATTTAAATAACTGCAATTCAATTCAGGGTGTATATCATCCTTTTAAAAATGAAAGAGATCCGAACAAAATTACTCAAGTTATCGCGTAAACGGACATACACACACACACACACACACACACACACACACACACACACACACACACACACACACACACACACACACACACACACAAAGAAACACACTGAAGAGAAGAAAATATACCACTGCACAATATAATTGTGCGTGGAAAAATGGTTATTAATTATGAAAGAATGAAATCAATAAGATAGAAAGAGAGAATGTGTGAAATATGGAGAATAAAATAAAATACAAAAGGGAAAAATATCAGTTGCAAATGATGAAAGATGTCAATGTTGCTTCATTGGCCCACCTGCATTGTGTGTGATATTTACTGGCCGACAAAAGAAACGCGAAATTAGTTTTGAAATTTCAAACATTTCAAAAGTTTACTTTAAGTAATTGAAACGTCCGGAAACTGTTTCAGGAATTTTGTCTTACAAATGTCATTATTTTTTTTAAAGAACGAGAAACAAAATACACTTAAAACGTTGGTATTAGATTTTAGTTCCATTTAACGGTGTAGTCTTGCGTATTTGTTAGAATGATTCGGTCGATATGTGGAAGGTCTTCAAGAGATGTCAAACATTGGACAGACTTATTTGCACCTTATATCGATTTGGAAGTCTGGATGCATTTTAAAAGCGTCTTATTCAACTTTTATAGGAGAAATGAGCCATAATGGATTAGCTTCTTTTCGTTTTCATAGACCATAGATCCACTATTGGCATAAGTAAACTGATGGATATTCCATCATTGGGCTTGTATTGTATAACGCTATTTGATTTTAACTGCCATTCTAGCAAAGTGTCTTTTTAATCTTGATAGTTTCCACAGTTTAAGTGACGGACAAGACAAACAAGTGTTAACATTAAACATAAGGTTGTAATGCACGAGGTGATGCAAGACAAGACCAAAACCCTTGGTTTGATCTTAATAAGGTTGACTCCGACCGAATAGGAAACGAGTGTAGATACATCAAACACTATGGGTAAACTAAGGTGTATTTTGTGATAAGATCTTGGGTATTCCACAATGATCAGCATTGTCTCACTGAAGTTTGATACGAGAGAAAATTTAGATTTTTTAACGTTGCTTATATTCTAAATTTAATTATCTTTATAGATAACGAAAAACTGATTCTAATATTTAGCATAACGTGTTGCTTTCTACAAACGAAGTTCGAGCGGTTTTGGGCGTTAAAACCATGACATGGATTCATACGAAATTAGAGACAAGTGTGTATTGTTGATCCAAAGAGATGTGATTTATAATTATAATTTAACACATCAATATATTACTACTATAAACTAATAACACAATACACAATATGGTTGGTTTCAATAGTGTGTACTATATTTACACTAGGATTTAAGGTCACTAATGCTTCCTCAATTCGTCGTTTGAGTCGCAACGCCCCCACAATAGTATCTCTAATCACATATTCAAGAGCGACCGAGAAAGAACGGAATAGTCAGTCAACTAAAAGATTTTTTTAAATACAAAAGTTTGTAACCACTTTTGACGTACGGCAGAACATGAAAATAACCGATGAAATAAGGGGGGGGAGGGCTCATCTCTGTAACTAAAACCGCCGTGTTGTCAATTAGTTTTCACATTCTAGATGTTAAAATATAAACGGAAAAATAACTTCTTGACATGTTTTGCTTTGCTACAGTAGACAATATCGGGTATGAGGTATTTCTGTCATTTGTTTAGCTCCCAGTGGGCATGTTATCTGTAGTTCCTGTAGCGTGCTGTAATAAACAGACTTTGAACTTTCATTATCAAGTTTAATATTGTGAACGTAAAATTGTGTAAAACTTTTAAAAACGAGAGTAAGTATAATACTGCGTTCATAATGGATAATTATGTGCTCAAATGGTCAAATCATAATTTCTACGTTTTCAATAAGGTGAAGTAAAGTAACCCATACTCATTACTGAGCTTCGACTAGTCAGGAGTTAGAGTCCCGAGTTTTTAGACAACGGCTTTTGAGGTAGTTTGTCATTGCTTTCCTCACCAACTTTAATTCGCTTGACCTAAAGAGGTTAGCTACTCGTTTTGTTGCCGCAGAGTCGACGGGGATGTTTTTCAAACACAAAATGTGATCGAGCCTAGAGCTCGAACCCGCAGAGTTCTTAGTGATAGAACGTCTACAACCTTTCAATAAAGTTCGTTATTCTTTTTCGACAAACCGTGCAAGTAGGACACTAACTATAAGCACCAACCACTAGTTCGCTTCATATAAGTAGATACTCTCAAACATAAACTATTTCATCTTACTAACTACGTTTAACCTATACCTATATGTTATAGTTCTGCTACGTTTGATTACGTCAAACACCTAGCACATAAATAAAATATCATATTAATTTTTCACTATTGAAATACAATATGCTGTTGATAATTAAATTCATTACGAGAACTAAATATTCTTTGACAACGTCTTGAAAAATAAAATATTTTTTGTGTGGTAGCATCGGGTAAGTACAGTACGTTAACGAGGGGCCCTCTTTTCACGTGAACTTTTTGAGTTAAGAAAGGCGTAAAATAATTTTTACCAACAAACTAAAAACTGTTGCTTCTACATCTTACTAACCCATTTTTAATTTTCCGCCACAAAAACAGCGTGAGCAATTACAAGCTTATTTAATTAAGTAATATTCTTGACTCACTATTGTGAGGCCAGAAGTCAGTCACGACTCACAAAAATACGTCAGTGTCCACATTATATGACCAAACATCAAAGGCACGCCCTGCCCTAAGATCAGACAGATTGGCGACGCCTGGCACCGATCTTTGTCCGTCTATCTATTGATTTAATCACAAAAAGTCACAACAGAGACACAATCTAAGCATTGTTTGTACTCTCTCGCCCAATCAAGTCACACGTTTTTTTTCATCGGAATGTTGTGCAATCGGGGATTTCCGCAGTTACATCAACAGGAAACTTGACATTTGACTCGGATCTTTTTTCATAGATCTTGGTTTGGAAATTAAGAAACGTAGACAGGAATATCGATTTCTGTACAGTGATTGGTTTACTAGATAATCGGTCCGGTATTTTTACAATGGCAATCGGTCTGCACAATACCAAGGGTCGGTCCTTGCAACATTTAATATTATTCAAGAGTCTTATATCAAATTCATTGGAATGCACTTTAAGTTACTACTATGTTATAAACTTTTTCTTTTTGTTATTTGTTATTCGCTCGTGTATTCCGTTTGACCGTAGCACTGCCTACTTTCTTTTCTTAAACAGAGTAGATAAAAAACAAAAACAACAACCGGAGACTAACAGGCATAGATAACATAACTTTTAATAAATCTTTATATCTCAACGTCTCTCTCCTATCCTGTTCACCCTATCTCATGTTCTCAATAAGAGGATTAAGATATGTCTATTTACATGTTCAATAAGGGTTAAGTCTAAGCCTTCTTTATGTTATCGAGTAAAAATAAAATAAAGACAAGCAAATGGTCTTACCGACTTACAAGTCGTTAAAGGTGATGCGTTTTATATTATTGTCACACGTACACGATTGAGCACTGTAATAGATATATACAAAAGCACACTCAAGGACCATGAGTGATAGCAAGCTGACAAATTGATTCTTATGGCGTGGCTTTACTGTCGTCACCGGTGTTGATTTTAATATAATTTTAATTCTTGAAAGAACACAAGACACAAATTACTTACTAATGTTGGTCGTCAAACTTGGTTTGCGATAAATCCCAGGGTTTGAATCTCATAAGGCCCTGGTGTTATATCAATAAATAACTGGTTAAAACATCATTTGATCTTTCGATTTTAAGATTTAATCACCATCTCTTTATCTTAATCACCTTTAAAAAGGAAGGGCGGCAATAAATTATCCTACCACTGTTAATATCATTATAATTGTTATCTTATCGTTCAAATTCTACCACGTTGCATTAAAGACAAAGATAATTTGAGTATTTCCTTAAGTGTTAAAACTAAAGACTTAAGCTGGAAATAGATATACAATTAGCAGAAACACTAACACTGTCAATAACCCGAAGACAACTTTAACAATACGTTCATTGGCAGTAAGGGATGAATAAACACTGAGAGAAAAAAAAACTTTGAATAATTGTTCAAAAGACGTGAATACAATTATGTTTTCCAAATGTCACATACCGTGCACGTAATTAAAGAATTCCAACTAATAGGTTTTTGTGTATTTTGTAATCATTGATGGATT
>JAUUEB010031099.1:0-25901 GCA_032362205.1 Clione limacina
AGCATATGTCTTTTAGTACGTACCGTGCTGGTGTCAAGGGATTAATTAATTGACAATACGGCAAACCGGGCTAACTATATCAAAAGTATTGAATTGACAACGAATCTAAACTGTTCCAGGCAAACTTCATTCTTATTCGTCTACGTTTTGGCATTGATGTTCTCCAAAGAAAATATTTCAGATCGAGCTATCCTCATATAAATATGTATTATATATTCCAAAGCGATGATTACAATGAAAGCAAGTTAAACGACTGTTATAAGAAATCATAAAATAATTTATGAAATGAAAATAAGTAAAAGGAATCAAAATATCGTATTAAAGCAGACATAAACAAAATACATTGTTTTTAAGGCGCTACTTTGTTCTTCTATCAAATTATATAAAAGATAGGAAAGCAAGGGCGTTAATTCTACATTGATCCAGATAGATTATTCAATAGGCGTCTTTTAGCACATGCCGTGCCGGTCTCAAGTGATGAATAGATTTGCAATACGGCAACCAGACTAACTTCATCAAAGGGATTGGATCGACAACGATTCCAAATTGTTGCTGGCCATCTTCATTCTTATTCGTCTCTGTTTTGTCCTTAATGCTCTTGAGAGAAAATCTGATCGTTTGAGAGGAAGGAATCCAACGGGATAGAAAAGTGAAATATTTTTAGACAATGAACGAAAGATTACGAAAGACTCATGCAAACGGAACACCCTTCATGAACGTACATACAGAAAAACCACGTTATGATAAAACACTAGAACTTACACACATACACACTTAATGATTATCTTTGATATTGATATTGAGTAATACAAATGTATATAATAGAGTAACACACAAATGTCTTTTTCTATGACTCAAACCTAGATTTTAATCATTTTCAAGCGTTTAAACATGAAGTCTTTTTTAAATACATTTTGTAGCGTCAGCAGTATCAACTGCTGTTATGTTTGTTACCACATTGAAGAAGATCTGATGACTGGTGCCATTTAACTATAAACCAAATTATAAACACATTACACTTCAAAGTTTAGCTCCTGATGTTAAACGAACCACTTAATTGTTAAATATCTTCAAGCTGTCTTTCTATTGTCAATGGCCAGTCTATCAATCAAACAATGTCCCAGTAGTCTGGCAGTGGTCAATCACTTACCATCAAGTGATAAGATAAGTGATACCAAGACGTCACGTGATCACTTACATTACAAAGTTATTTATAATTTCCTACAGTTTTACACTTTTAACTATTTTAGTGTAGGGTGTATTTTATCAGTTTCAACACCAAAGGGGTAGTGGCGTTCTGGATTCAGAAAGTACTCTATTATTCATTTTGTTAGAGTAACAGTTGAACACAAGTTATATTTCAATACAAGCCTAATGAAGCCATATTGAACAGATGCCTTTTGCCTATAGGGGAGATTTAGGGGGAACTGCTTGAGGCGGAGTTTGGTAAACTTTTAAGTATTCAATTATAGGTTTATCTTAAAACCTTCAATACTATTTGTTAAGCAATGGTATACAAGTGAGAGTAGTTTGCCATTTTCCCAACCATGAGTCAAGCGAGCCGTAATATAAAATTTTCTCTTATTTAAAGGTATTGAGAAAGAGGATTTGCGTGATAGCAAGTCATCAGAGGTTTGTTTATGCAGTGGATAAATGCGTCTGCTTTCCTAATCTTCCGTCTTGTCTTCTCCTAGTAGAAACGTATTTTTGGATTATGTTGGATGCACAATGTCGCAGGTTTCTCATAAAGAAGAAGAAAATATTAATCTTATAAATAGTGAACATTACCCATGAATATGATGATATTTTATTCAGTTAGGTGTCCATCATATATGAAGAAATAATGTTTATTCTTGCACTATATAACTATTACTCAATTCATTTCGCGTTAATATGGGCTTAACATGCCATTTGCTTGCTACATTTTGATTATGGACTATTTTACGAGACAAATTATAGTGTGTTGAAATCGGATTATCTTTGTGTTTTGCATGGATTTCGTGTTTGTTGTTGATGGTAAAATGATAATTAAAATCATCTATTAGAATTGACGTTTGTGAAATCCTGAATATTTAGAATCATAAACACTAATATTATAATCAAATAACGTAGATATATACATCTTCTTTTTGGACCCCTTCGCAAATAGACTGGTAGCCTTGCTTAATATCTTAATGACTAGATATTAGTAGTATTTTGATTAATTCGCAAATACATATGGCCCTAACAATCTTTTTTATCGTTTTATGTAAATACTTAAGGTCTTTTAACCCACGGTTTAGGTTAAAAAATCAATCTGTATGTAATTGTGTCTAGGGCTTGCATTATTGAACATAGACTCATCCTTTTTCACCCCGCCCGTATAACTTTAACAAACTAAAGCCAGACATCCATTTTCATATATTATCTTGTAGATTGATTAAATTTGTTTGAACTACTTTTTCAACGGAAAAAGATCATGTCCTCGCGAGGTTTGTAACCATGGTAACTGTTTGTTTACAGCGGCCATGTTTCAGTATATCCGCCATGTCAACCGCTCAGCTTATTAAATGCGACCGTTAGTTAAATATTGTTATGATGATTTGCTTCAGAATCAATCATCTTTTAAGAAACGCTGTAATCGTAAACTACGATTAAAACTTCTCTATCAATATACATTTTGCTATGAAATACACACTTTGTTATTATAGTGTGTCAACTTTATTCTACTTCACTCGTGTCAACGTCATCAAACACACGTTTTACTCTAAACAACTATTCGATTCTCGTCGATCTCAACTTCAGATCTTTCCTTGTTCATCAGGTTTTATAGCTATAGGCCCTCGGTGTGTATCGCAGTGTATTAATGCCAGTGTAACATTTTCAGATGATATACACTATTCAATTAATATTCATCATATATAAAGTCTGTTTATTATTGCATTATATAACTATTACTAAATACATTTGAATGATTTCTAAGATTGCTGGTACTGCACAATCAATATTACTATTTCATAACAGGGTATATGTACTTTCGTAGTGGTAAGTAAAAGCGCAACATGTATATCTGGCGGTATGCCAAACGATTGAGTACGTCATATAATGTTTGGCCAACAAGCATGACTCACCGTAAGCAATTTATCCGATTCAATCTAAACAAATCAAGGAAGAGATCAAGAAAGAGAGTGATTAAGTAATAATAATCTGATTCATAAGAAACGCAACTGAGCAATTATCCAATTTTATAGCGTATATTGATTCTCGTTTCAGAGCTCTACACGAAACATTATAGAAAATGGTGATAACACAAAATACATCATGCATCCATATAAATAATGTTTGCTGGGGTTTATTTATATATTTATCAAATTAGTTTGGACCCATGTTTTCTCTTTGAGCACTGCCAATGTACACACTTGACATATTCAATAATATAATTATTCTAGAATGCTTCATATCTTCTATGGGGAAAGAAGGTTGTGACGACACCTGAACCTTAAAATAGATATATAGCAATCATAATTTCGAAAAAAATTAATGTATAATAAACACTATATGAGTCCTTATTTGGTTATTGACTTCCTTTGACCGATATCATTGTGCACATTGAGAGTATGAAACATAATTTTCCCGATGGAGAATCTATACACCTGCATTTGTATCAAAAGTTTATTATGTTGCGGCTAATAATAGTACAAGTACCACCAGGGACATATTGTCAATATAAACGTTGTCGACCAAAGTAGATTTCAATTTAAAAACAAGTTTAACTGCAACAAATACTTTAGTGATTACTCTGAAATACTTATATTTAAAATATATTAATATGTACTAGAGCTTCACCCGGCTCAGGATTTCTATTCATTAATGTTATAAAAGAAGGACCCCCATCCTTTAGAAACTAATGCTTTTCGGTCAAATAATTACCACCCCGATTTGAACATTCTAGATACGCCCTTGCGTTCTACCAGCAGAAGAAAACAAAACACACCTTGGTGGGGTGTCCGTAAACGACAACTGTTACCAGCCTCAAAAGAGACCATTGGAAAATTAGACGCTCAACACCTTGATGCACCCCCACTTATTTCAAAATCTAAATACGCCACAGCGTACCAAAAAATAAATAAATAACACGATATAATATACACGCATACGCAACACACACACACACACACAAACACACAGACACATACATACACACACACATACACACACATACATGCACACACACACACATAAACACACAAACACACATACATACACACACACATACACACACACACACATACACATACACATACATGCACACAAATATGCACATACACACACCACACACACACACACATACATACACACACACACATACATACACACACACACACACATACACACATACACATGTACACACAAACACATACATAAACACACATAAACACACACATACACATACACACACAGAACTGTATTTTTTCTATATCATTGATTGTTTACGACTTTGATAAAGAAGATTTATCTTTTTCAATCAAAGACAAATGCACTTACGGATTCTCCAGAAACCATTTGGTACTAAGCAGGTTACTGGAAAGTAACCAGGTTCTTGCTTCCACTAGAAAATAAAGTAAAATGATATCATTATAGATAATCAGTAACTTATTCAATTTTCAAAGTTCTTATCGTCCTCTATATTCATTACAAATAGTAAACATAACTAAAAAAAGGACGATGAAATAAAAGGCTACGAACATTATAAACTTGAAATAACTAGCAAAAATAAACACAACCTCATCATGTTCTCTTTATGTAGGATGTTGACTCGCCCGTGATTCAAAGAAGTATGACCAGCCAGTATCGAGAAGTTATTACAGTATTTCTCTTTTATTGATTTCTATTACCGTAATGCACTTACATGACACCGGTTGGAGTTACGACGAAGTGATTGGAGCGACAATCAAGCTTATAAGAAACATATCAATTTTATTGCTTAAGTGACCCAACACTTCACAACCCTAAACTACTATTTAATATTGTTGCTAGTTAAAGAAGGAGTTTGGTGGCTGTTCGATTTTTATTATAAGTTATTTCAAGAAAGATTAGTATGCCTATACATACTCATAGTTGTGTTAGGTTGCTGTGGGACTGATGAGTTTTGTAGTAGTTTGAACCAGGATAAGAACATCTGAGATGACAGAATTTAGATTATTCATAAGGTTTTTTGTGAGATTTAAAAAAAATATTTTGAATGATCTGAACATGTTTTTAAGTTTAATACAATAATTTAATGTTCTACCTCTGTGACAGCTGTCGTCGATGTACTTTATTGGTGAGTGATTAGTTTATTTTAATTGGGTAAAGAAGAGCGTTGCCCGTTTGTTTTTCAACAAGATTAATTACTCTAATTTTTTAGGGATTTATTTGTAATGGTCCACGTATCAGCACCTTTCTTGAGATGTTAGGGTAGCGCTTGATGAATTATAAAATAAAGTCAATAAAGCGTCTTCCTTGTTCATAGAGCTATTCAACACGTTTCAGAGTTTTATATTTCTTTAATTTTGTTTTACAATTTATTGATGTATGCATCAATAATTCAGATGGTTTCGAAACACACCTGAGGCGACTACGCGTAATGTTTCTAATATTTCATTCTATCCCTCTGTTTAAGACAGCTTTAGAACCTGGGATTGTGAGACGGAAAGAAAATATACCCACTCAAACTCTGACTACAACCAAAGGGTTCCACACAATGACCTACTCAGACATTAGCTATTTCAAAAACTCTTTTCTAACTCAAAACGTTAAGATAAAACAGACACCGAAAAAAAAACGCCGGTATCAATACAAAATATTTTATTTTTATGTGCATATATGTCCGTATTATTTATAATATAAACCGTATCATAATTTTTTTTAAACAACATAATAATTGATTATATTAATTGAAAACAATATATACCAGATAGACACTGATTATCTTTAGTCAAAGTCCGTCATTTATTGTTTTACCGACTCCGACTCACCCATATTTGTTTACCGGATCAGATTGTGACTCTAACTTCAGACACTTTTATCGACGCTGACTTCAACCAAATCTTTGAATCACTATCACTTGTAGAAATCACCGCTGAAATGTTTCC
This sequence comes from Clione limacina, assembly GCA_032362205.1. Lineage (NCBI taxonomy): Eukaryota > Metazoa > Mollusca > Gastropoda > Pteropoda > Clionidae > Clione > Clione limacina. The sequence goes on from JAUUEB010031099.1 coordinate 6,114, forward strand.
GAATAACATTGTGTTCAAGACGCATTTATAACAAAACAAACTGAATTACAGGGTTGCTTGAGGATTATTTTAAAAGTCCGTAGCCGGCTTTGCCTAAAATTTGAACATATGCTAAGTAACATACTAAGGGGGTACTGAAAATGTAAAAGATCGATTTTGCTTTAAAAAAATTGTCTCCATATTCCCTTGTTCAAATGCAAATTTAACTTGTTGAGACAACGTCCTGAACTCACTTAAAACAGGTAATAGAAAGTTCCCAAAACTGCTTTCACATGAAATGGGCATTCTCGGTCATGGATAGCAACATATTCTAGAGGGTTGCTACAATCAGGACTGAACAAATTGTAAATTATATAGGGTGGGTTAACAACTTTTACTGAAAAACGTCAATTTATGTTTCCTTCTTTTGTGAGAAAGCACGGTAATGCATAGGAATTTTAAATGGGAGGGTGAAAATAGGGGTTTTACGCCAATATCGATGGCGAGAAAGACTTGAATTTCTTTGAGGGTGGGTGTGTGGGTATAAAAATATAATATTTATATCATATTGTTTTGCTGCATATGACAATTAGATATCATCTATTTTTGCATTTGTTATATATACTATAAGAATATCACATTCAGCGAAGTTCTTTGCTCGAATTACCTTGCGTATTTGACCATGAATTTTATAAGTTTTTGTTTCACATTTAGTATGCACAATACTATCGTTACACTGTCAAGTCATCTAATATTAATGGCTGCGTGTCGGGACACATATACAGAGGTGTGCATAACTAAGCCACTGGTCAATAATAATTAACTTAACTCACTCTGACCTCCCTCGGATGCTTTCTTTTCTTTCTACAATCCCTGCTCTGAATACAAAACCTCTTCGTCAATGATTGAGTGTATTGATAAGAGGAGCATCATGTTTAAAAATAATTGGTCAACTCAGGGTAGTGAAAATGGTCGACAGGGGTCGGATGTCCTGACTCAAAGATCCAGTCTTTATATGTCTGGCTCCAGCCCAGGTGATATGAATATGGTTTATAACATTTTCAGATAAAATATAATCTCATGAAGAATAAAACACTCTACAAGCGCCAGACTGAAAAAGGCGATGATTTGCTGTGAATTTTTATTCAGTCGAAGTAACACAAGAAATAGACAAAGATAATGAACAATATCGGTAGAAAATGTAACGATACAGATGGAGTTTAGTCAACTCCACATTACCCTGAAATGAATGACAGACACGATAAAACGAGAAAGATAGAAAGAAAAGAGATTGAAAGACTAAAAGCAGTGATTTACTTGACACGCGAGTGTCTGACACATTATTACACCGTTCAAGTCTGAAATTAGTCAAAAATATAAAAAAAATGTCGCAATATCGTATTTCAAAACAGAATTGTTTCACAGTGCGTAATGGTTCTATTTGTGTCCTACCACAAACAAGCAATGACGGTCCGTCGTCTTAGTGGCGTCTTAAAGCATAATTCGAAGTTGTTTATAGAATGTAGGCGGTTGCAGCTTTGTTGTCACTAAAAGGGCATTATGAAAACTGAAAATTGATCTAAAAGCAAATTGGACAGAGATGCCAGGACTCCATTGATAGGTTTGACTTAATAACTAAAGGAATCATGATAAAGGAGATTGCTCAATACAGGACACACTCACAACTGGCTTCTGTGTTGAGTGGCAAGAGCCGATTATGAACTATCCTTGTCACATTCTCGTTCGCATTCATGATAAATGATGGTGCAATTATCAATGGCACGAGCGATTGCGTAATGAATGAAAAGAATTATTTATATTGTTTCTGCGTTTTTTATTATTTAGGTCAATCAAATCGTACTTTAAAAAAAAAATACTGAAACGCATCAGTTTGATTGTTGCCTGAAAGAAGTGTCCCGAGAGTATTTAAGATATATTTTGTTTTCAATTTTAAAGATATACAAGCACATATTTGTCTTAACACATGTCAAGTTTCGATTCACCTATAATGCCGTTTTTTTTAAATTTTCATTTCATGGTATACTCAATCACAAAGAGATCTGTTTAAACGAGATGCGTTAATGTTGTTTTTATCATCACTATGGCGTCAGCAATATACAATTTCCATTACAATAGAGTCGTTTTGGGGCTTTTAAACCTTTGGTATTGAATAAACAGTATGTCTGTAAATAAATTTCACAATTTTTAATTTACGATTTCAATAATAAACACACATACAACAAAGCCAAAATAACCTAGATAGTGAAAAAGAGAATAAATGGGAAGCTATAAATACTAATGGTTCTTTTACTGTCCTTACGAATAAGATAAATTTATCTATTAATTTGTGCCAAATAATATTGCCTTGACAGGACGGTGGTTTAACTTTTTTGACACCTTTAACACGGAGCCCAGACAACTGAAATGGTTTTATATAGTAAAAATACAACCTACGAATTAGATATAAAATTTTCTCTATGTATAAGGGAAAATAAATAGATATAGTTTCACAATTTATCTTTCATATTTGTGCATCTCAGTTACAATTAGCAAATGCGTGCTATAGGCCCGATGCGATAAAGAGATACGTTATCACCAATCTATTCACTACTAACGGAGAGTAGACACTACACTTTCTTCTTTCCGCCACTAAGTTCAAATGGCAATAGGAAGATTGAGCTACAACTCCTTGGGGAAATTCAATAAAAGCTGACGGTGGATAATATAAATCATCTCTTGCTTAAAGATATAATACCACTCGGTCATTGGTCCATCTGATGTACTTTTTGATAGTTTCTCAACGTTAACAATGCTTTTCTATTTTTTTTTGTATGTTGTTATTGTCATTCTTTTTCATATTTAAGATATGAATTGTATATTAAAAATCATACAGAACATTGTTTTTGTGTTGTTCATAGGATAGGATAACAAAAAATGTCATTCTCAATGGATTAATCTGGATGTATTGTTACCGACAAAATATGAAATCAGGGATTCTAGAGATTGATATAAAAATATAAAACTATATCAAACTCTTATGTTGTTTGATTGAATATAACTAATCAATGACCAGGGATATTTCAACAAATTAGGTATCATTGTATATCAGTTTGTATATATGTTATAATGTTCATGAAATATATAACTATATAATACATAGGAGGGCAAATATTCATTAATCTAGCGTCCTATCAAGATCTTGAAGATGATTCGACAGAACATGCTTCTCATTATGGCTTCAATCAATCAATAAATATATTTGTTCTGTCCAGTCCAATCTATCGAATTAATGATGTCGAGATAGCTCTAGTTGTCTTTGAGTTATTTGTTTTTTTTAACAATGAAGGGTTGCACTTATTTTTCACATTTTTACCTGGACATCATATTGTCTGGACATAATATTGACTGGACATCATATTGACTGGACATCATATTGACTGGACATCATATTGACTGAACATCATATTGACTAGACATCATTTTGACTGGGCATCATATTGACTGGACATCATATTGAATGGACATCGTATTGACTGTACATTATATTGACTGAACATCATATTGACTGAACATCATATTCACTGGGCATCATTTTGACTGGACATCATATTGACTGGACATCATATTGATTGGACATCATATTGACTGGACATCAAATTGACTGGACATCATATTGACTGGACATCATATTGACTGCACGCATGTCATAACTTGAAACTAGTAAGCACAACTCGGTCAAATCGTTTATTTTTGTACCACACATTTTGTATTTCGTTTGGTCAATTGGTACGCAGAAGTTAATTCATAGTACAAAACATCATGCTAATATTTTTCGTAATTTATGTGTTACAAAACGGTTTTATAACAAAGTAATGGGAAATACAATAGCGAAACTTTACGAATGCTTATAAAATGTTAAGATATCCTCTGATCCTAAGTCAATCCCGATGGTGTCTTATACTCACCTTGTAACAATTAGCGTCAAATCCACTTTTTCAATAAAGTCCTTATGTAAAGGAAAGTAATAACAAAGGAAGTAGAGAAGCTGGCGTCGACGAGTCATGGGAATTGAAATTAACCGAATTATTTGCCGCCGATCCAAAACTGTACTACTTGAGAGAGATGGCGTTTGGCAGGAAGACACATACTTACTTTAAGTCGGTGTTCTACTCAATGTTATATACACTCCGCATTTGAATAGACTTTATTCGTTTATCCTTCGATTACATAATTAATTCGTCTATGAAAAGCTGTTATCAGAATAATTGTGAAAAGTGGTGTGTTTTATGCTGCCAAGTCTGTCACCAGGACAGTAGATGGAATCAATAAGTTAAATCGAAAGAATCGGATTTTTTGGCAACCAGCATATTTGTATAATATCCACTGTTTAAAAACAATACCAAACGGTTTTTATTTTAAAAATATATAATTGTATTTTGTTGTGTATGTAAATATACTAAGTGATGTCAACTTTAGTCTTCCCGATGAACAAAGTTAGTAGATATGTTACTGAAACTCGACCTTTTAAAAAAGAAAGGCTGCATTTTAAATAAACAATAATTTTACTGAAAAGTGTCAAAGTTTAACATACATCTTATATCATAATTGTTAACAACAACAAACTAGACAAGGGGCTGAGTGGGGTATTTTTAAAAACATAATAAATTTCGTAGTTTTCAGTCCGAGGGAAAATAAACCATTGTCCAGGAAATATCAATCCTTTCAGTAACTTATCCCTTCATTTTTTAAATCAATGAATGTGTTGTGATTTATTGCAATTTCTTTGCCTGTATATTGATTGGAAATTAAAATTAGAATTTATTTTTTACTTTATTTCATTGATTAGTGAAGAGCAAGATAACATCGATCAAACTCAAAAAGATGTAAGTGTTTTGTAAATAATGAGATGTTTCTTTACAGTTGATAATTCACTCGTAATTCTTAGAGAAATGTCTTTCATAGAATCAGAAGCTAACCAAACGGGATCTTATAACAATAACAACACGAATTTAGCACCCAGATTGCTTAATTTCATATTGGTATTGCAATGTCACATATTTATGAAGCACGCGAACTATAATTCATCTTTACTATTCTTAACGGTCAATGATGAGGAAGCTATTCATTCCATTTTGTCATACAATTATCTCGATAGAGCAGTTGCATTGAATACATTTTTGCAGCGTGAACAGTATCATCAATGGCATATTGATTACTTGCCTAGCGTGTGTATTTGTTAAGAACTAGTATGGGAACTAATGGACAGTCACGTCGTCCAAACACTATAAACATACAAGTAGTAGGTCATGGCAATTGGTTGTCGGGGTTGCTGTCAATACAATGTGAATTTATTGTCCATTTGTCTGTACTCAGTTTATGTGGATATCTAGTATTATCCCTGCAAATTCATATTGTACACATGTAGGACCTTCTGATGGTCTACAGAAAAATAGCTATGACAATCTTAATGTGACGAAAAGATAACATGACATACCACCTGATAGCAAGCTTTGATATAAGTTAACGCATTTTTGTATGTTCTTAATTAAGTGTCATTAAAACAATAATTACATAAGTGGAAGCTTATACTTTTCAATCCAAATCATTGTTGTTTTCTCATGTTTTCACATATATAACTTTGCTTTTCTCGCGCTCTTAAATTTTAGTTAAATACATTTCTATAATACTTTCTCACTTTTTTGTTTCCTTTGCTATTAGGACAAGATGTTGTCAAAAATGGGCGATCCGAAGGAAGGTGACGTACAACGGAAGCTGAAACTCGACGAAGAGGTAAAGGGTGGACCAAAAGTTCCACAAACAAGTCTTGTTACTCGTGTATCTATTTATTTGTATTCAAATGTGGCCACCAAACACTTTCCATAGCCATAGCTACGGCCAATATATTGGTGTTTCATACCCCCTATCAAACGGTTATTATAAAACAAATTTAATATCATGTATTTGATTAGTTCAATATTATCTACCAAACATTTTCGATTGGCGTAGTAAATTCCAATACAAGCGAAGATAAGTGTTCATATATAATACTCGGTCGCGTTATATATTCCCTAACATATTAAAAATCCTGTGCAAACTAAAAATGTCAGAAACATTTTGCTTTTCATTTTTATATATGTGTTTAGAGGTATACAAAATCAGATATTTTCATAAAATAAGTTTATACATATATTTATATTTCTAAAGCGATCAAGTAGAAACGATTAATTTTCATATATAACACTCGTCAGCATCATGTTTTCACCAAAATATTAAAATTCACGTGCAAATATGAAAACACACAGACACGTTTTTCTTCCGTATCTCTATAGATTGTAAAACGGGTCAAACAACAAAAGTTATTGCGAAATGTGGTTTGATAAACTACGTCTTACTTGCATGAATGATAAGGTGAATTGTCAGCTAATTCCCTCAGTCTTTGCTATCTCTGCTTTTGACATACTTAACATTATTATCAAAAGGAACATAATTTATGGCAGCCATATATGAGTCATGCAAATTAAGAGAGTTACCAAACACATCAATACATGTTAAAATGACTCCAGGAAACCTACCAGACAAAATCGGCAGACAAACAATGTATTCAATAAATGTAAGGGTAACCAAAAACAGTTTTGTTTTTATCAGCCTCCTTCTTTATTTTTAGATGCTTTCTTTAGTAATTGTGTGAAATTTGTTGCTGTCTGTTATGTTCATTTAGGAGTTCTGTTTACTTCCTGATTTTCCTTACCAAAAGGAGGAAATACTACAAGTAGATAAATACTCTTTTCACAGGAAAAGTGCGACATCAGACTAATCTGATGACAAACTAGACAAATTAGTATTTTTTCTCAAAATATTAGATTGCAGATTTTAGGGAACCACGAATTAAACATCTGTGCAAGATTTTAGATTTCTATCTTGAACAAGGGGACCAGAACGTGTTCACCAACAAAAAAAAATTAATGGATCCCTAACTTTAGTCACGAGAAGAGCCTCTTTGCAAGATTTCATATTCTTAACACTGAAAATGTGACCACAGTGCGTTGTTGCCAAATTAACAAAAACATATAGCAAACTATTAAATAGCAAACATTTTATCTTTGGTTTATATCATCCTTCCGAAAATGAATGAAATTACTCAAGTTATCACTTAAGGAGACAAACACACAGAAAAACACACATACAAGACGAAAACATACCACTGTACAATGTTATTGTGCGTAGAAAACGTGTACTGTGGTGCTTGGGATAATTTTAAAATATCATTTTATTTTGTATTAGCCTCTCAACACTTTAAAATAAACTCATCCGAGGGTGAACTGGCATACATGTAGCAGTTTGTTATCTTAATATGAAAGTTCAACACAATTATATCGTAAACGATAATTAGTAGGTTTTATCGTCGTTGACATTAAAAGAACAACAACTAAGTTTAAATGAAAAGGCAAGCGTGTACATTTTGAAGAAATATCGACCATTATTAGTCAAAGTCGATGTAAATTTCAAAACTTAGGACTGGAATGAAAATGATTTGTAACATTTACTGTTTAAAACAATATAAATATTGTGAAAAAAATATGAAGATAATTTGAAAACTCTCCAAAAAACACTTCTTGAGTGCAATTTTGGGTCGCCATGAATGTCAGACAGCGCAGCGTTAAATTCACATTCAAACTATTTCCGGATAAGGTTTATTTGATTGATTAGAGTATTATCATGGCTCCAGATATTCATAAAGAAGAAAATACGTCTACGTTTCATGAAATTATGACAACATTTATAAATAATCGATCCTAAATTCCCCATTTTCTGATGAAAACTAATTCCTAACAAAAATCGGGCATAAGTAATCAATACTTTTTGGCTGGTTATCAGGTCATTGTCTGTTTGTTAGCAAGATCCGAAAAAAAAATTTCATATAGTAAAAAAATATGCATCGATAAACCACCAAAAACAAATCGGCTCTGAATTTTGCAACAGTTATAAGTCGGCTAAAAATACAAATACGAACTTGAAAATGACGTTTATCAAGGTTGATTGTGAAGATTACTTTGATAATGATCCTGAGACATTTTTTTTCCAGACAGTAGTTATTTCAAAAAAGAAATATATTTCCATTTTGAAAGTAGTAGGAAGATAGCTATTTATGTGTTGAACAATATATTATGTTGTCGGTGAGTAGACTTCAGTATATTTGTTATTCTACCATGTTATAGTCCAACCTCTCGTTCATCTGTTTCATTCTAAGGGTAAACCTGATTGACCTTTATATGTTTATTCCTAAATTTCATGATTACAAATTCCACAACAACCAACGCTTTTTGTCTCATTATTGCATATTTTTTGAAAAATTAATGAAAATAAACAATGTCAAAGATAACAGTATAACTTAACAAGGATGACTTAAAGATAATCTGTATTAATAATATATTATACTTTAAAAATTTACGTTTCTTTTTTTCAGTGTGTTATATGCCTTGCCGCTGCTGCCACAATGCAGACTTTTCCCTGTGGACATAAAGTTGTTTGTCGAAAATGTCTTATAAAAACTATACAGGTAATTACTCCCTTTTCTTTCGTCAAATATTGCCTTACTTTATTTTTGTCCGAGTTGCTTTGTTTTTATTGTCATAACACATTGATTATAACGAAGAATGTATGATATTGAACATATTGAATTTGATATATACATTATTGTCATACTTGTATCCTATATCACAAACACGAGAATTTATATTCAAAACGAGTCAAGATGTTATCAATGCACTTCTCATATTCATAAGTAAATATTGGTAAGGCTGTTGTTTTTTTCTATACGGAATGTCAATATTTCTAGATAAGTTACAATCCCAGATTATAAGTGTATATATCCATGTTCATGTGTGTGTCTATATACGGGGTGTTATAGAATGGATGTTTGATCAAACAATTGTTATAGACGTTAAATTAAATTGTGGGTGTATTGAACAACCCGTTTCTGTTCTGTGTAATATTAGTCAAAATGGCATGTGTCTTAGATATACTAAGGTTGTTTCTACATTATTGATATGGCATATCGTTTGTATTTTGTCTACATCATTTCATTTATGTATTTTTCATGAATTGTTCAGTTTCCTTTTATAAACTATACTCATACTTATAGTCTTTTATTTGAATTTTGCAGGTTGCGATTGCCACACGATGTCTCCCGCTTCGATGTGTAATTTGTAGAGATAAAATACTAAAGTTACACCATACACTTCCTGGAAAGGATGTGGTTGCCAGTGAACTCACATCTTTGCCACCCTTACCACGATCACCGAGTCACGTACACCATTCCTCGATGTTCTTGTCTCCAAGGTCCTGCCAAGGTGAATTCAGGTCTTCATACAACAATATCTCTCCATCAAGTCCAAATCGCTTGTTGAGCCTCATTACTTCCGGTAGCCGAGCTCTGAGCTCATCGCCTAGGCATACCAGCAACCACGATGGCCTTGACATTGATAGTAATAAACTTCTTCTTGCACATGACGAATTAAATAATCAGTTTAGTCTCATCAACTCTCAAAGCGATGAAGAATGTCTTAAAATGTGGCCTCCTAATCATGAAGCATATCTCCATTCACATAACGATGCTTTAAATCTATGCACAGCAGAAAAGTCAAGGAAGTCTGGCAAAAGATCAGAAAAAAAGTCGGAGAGAAAGTTGGTGGGTAGGTCTGCAAGTTGCCATGTCAATTCTAGTCAGAGTAGAATCGAATCACCTCGACTCAGCTTCATGGGATCACAGCCTGTTAAGATCCACCCAGAAAAACACACCCAAGTCTGTGCCTTTATGGGTGAAAGAGAACCGTTAGTTGTAGCCACAGGATCGAACAGCCACCATAACACTTCTAAGCTTAGCATGGCTAACAAGTTTCTTGCAAAGTTTTTGCCCCGCTCTGGACGACGAAAGCACCCTTTGCCTCGCACCGATCAACCAGCACGTTAAAATCGTTAATATATCATAAAAAAGTAACCATAATCAGTGGTATATTAACTGACGACATAATTCAGCTACAAACATAATATATCGATATTTCGATGCTTTATGATATTACATTTGGTCATAGGAAATGCTCACAAATTATCTTCAAAAGTATGATCACAGCAACGAAACAAAATATTTTTTACCAAAAACAGCCAATCATTAGATTTCAAGGAGAATACGAGGTCTTTCAAAATATTCAACCCCCTGCGCTGGCAAACTGACAATATTTAAGACAAAACCGATTAATTGACAGCACACAATAATTACTCCTTAGCCAAAATCCAAAAGTTTGATTAATTTGATTAATGTTTACTATGTCCATTTCCTTGTTTGCTAAAAGCACCCAAATTAGGCAGTTTTGACCCGTCCCGAAATAGATTTTAATGATTTTTTGTATAAATGTAGTAATGTGCAATATCATTCCATATATAAAAATATAATTTCGGTTAGAGCTTTAATTTGTACATTACGAGATAAAGGTCACTAAAAAGTATAAAACACTACAAATACAGGGGTTCTTCAAACCTTTACCGGAAGTAAACTGTCTGGTAAAAGAAAATTGGGTAAGAGATGACATACATTTGGGGTCAAACACAATATGTCGAATGACATCATGCGCACCCCAGTTTGGCTGGCAAGGAGGTCCAAAACACTATATATCTCTTGAAATCTAATTATATGGCTGTTTTGATTTCTTTTTTGTTTCGTTGCTGTGATTATAATTTTTAAAATATCCTATACCAATTTCATATAGCAAAATAAAACATCATAAAGCATCAGTGCAAGAAATAATATGCCTGGAGCTGTCATATCTCTTGAGATAACAAACCACTGATTCTGGCTCCTTTTTTAAAACACACGATATAAAAAATCAACAGTGAATTAATTCGTAACAATGAGCCATACAATCAGATTCATATTATATTACAAAGAGACGATCCTTGTTAAAATACAAGGTCTTATAAATCAACCATGAGCACAATAAATCAAAAAAATAAATCTTCGAACAACGAAATATAAGATAACTTGTTGTCTCATACATATAATGATATGTGCACCTAATATAGAGGAGAAAGAACTGTGAATGTTTTGCATGCAAATTGTCTGCAAAAAACACTGGAGAAAATAACCCTAATAACTACTTTTGTTATCTAAGCAAATTGAGGACATATACTTCATTCTTACTACAAATATTATATGAACAACTATAACAATGAGTACTCGTAGAGAATGCAACCACGCACATCAGACACAAGTAACAAGAACATCAAACAACTCAAGAGCCAAAAGGGAGAAAATATTTTTAGAAGGTCACTAGAAGAAGTGTCCAATATGTCAGGGTCTTACTCAAAACGATGCGCCCACTGCCTAAATAACGTGCCTAAATTCACAAAAAGGTCAAAACTGTTTTATTTTCAAAACATTAGACTACAGCTTTTAGGGACCTACGAAATAAGCCTCTATGCACGATTTCACATTAATATCTTTGACGGTGGATTCCATATGGCAAAATACTCAAAGGGGACATAACTCTGTTTTTAAATTGATTGTTCAAAATCATGTGAACTCTGATTCACTAGAAGAGCCTCTTTGCAATATTTCCTATTCTTAACTCTAAATATTAGACCACAGCTTGTTTTAAATATCAAACTTTCTTTACCTGATTTATATAATCCTTTCAAAAAGGAAAGAGAACCGAGCAAAATTAGTCAAGTTATCGCGTAAACAGACACACATACACAGACATACAGACACACAAATACGCAGACATACAGACACACATACACACATACACACATACACACATACACAGACATAGACAAAGACACAGACACATACACACAGACACACACAAATACACACACACACACACACACACACACATACAAACACACACACACATACACATTCAAGAAGAAAATATACCATGTTAATTGAAACAATGAATTATGCCACTTAAAAATGTTAAACGCAATATATAAAAGGGCGTAAAACTATATTGAACTTTCTTTGATGGTGAGAGGCAAACATTACATTCAATTATTTACTGTTATTGTTCCCCAATTGGCTATTATCTTGGCCCGTCAACACGGTTTATAGTTCGGACAGAATTTATAATGGCATCACATGCTCGACAACATGTTGTGTCTATGCTACTTAAGAAATAATCTGTTTACATTTCAAAGGGGAAAGCTGTGCAATATCGAAGACATTCGACATTAGATTAATAAGAAAAAATATGCGCTTGAATATCTTTTTTTGAATAGCAAAGACAATTGAATATCATTTTTATTGCGAACAGTCTTTGCCTTAGTTTTATGATTTGACGCTAGAGCAACGCAACGCGGCTTGGTGTGTGTGTTACTAAAGCAAGTTACTATCATCGATGCATTGAAAACAAAGGACAAGGATAACTAAGTAAACACAAATAGCCATGCGGACAATTTGAAAAAAACACTACTTTATCATATAAGTTTAAATCAAGTATCATAAATATATAAGTAATCTCTAATGTCATATAGTGATCGTATTTTAATGAAAAAGTAAAGCATAAGTATGTAAAGTAGTTAACTAATGCAAAGTAAGTCAACCCATTTATCTTAACAAATCTGTTATGCTCAGGTGTGCTATATTGGATGCCACTTGCTATTCAATTGCAAAATAGAAATGAATGCAACATGAACTGTAGGCTACACCTTGAAGAATACACACAGTATAGCTCAAGAATAAAATATAACATTTACTCACAGTTAATTTTATCAGTTAATTTTATTATAAATGTCTTATTTGTCTTTCAGGATACTACTCTTTTGCATTTTCTATAGATATCATTTGATTTATGGGACCTGCTTGTTTTAAATAACTTGTTCACGTAAATTTGCTTTAGTTAATTTTACTGATTTCTGTATTTTTTCCATTTACTATCTTTATGAACATGTGAGTGCACGTGATGTAGCATCAGTTTCTTTGTCAAAACCAAGACATCCTGATTTCGTTCGTCAGTAAATTCATAACAACGAAGAATCATGATTTTAAAAGTTGTTTTTCATTTCATAACATGTTATATTAATTAACTTGCACATGTTCATGAGTCAACAAATTTTGCATTTGCCAAATAAATTAAACCGCTTTTCTGTAAATTTATATCGAACCTTTCATCATATAACAAAATATTGTGATATCATAATGCCAATGTTAAAGCCTGAACTATTAGACTGGTGTTAAATATTATATACCTTTGTGCCATTATTGACGTGACATTCTTCCATATCAACTACAGTCAAACTGTGGACATCCGGCTTGTTATAACCTGGGCCACATAACAAGGTGTGTGGATTATCAATGTAACTTTTTGCTATTTAATTGTTTCTATAAAATGTTCATGTTTTTTAGACCAATATCGCATTGTCTTAACAATAAATTCCACCTCGTAATTTACATGATGATGACACAATTGAAAAAGGGGATACTCTTTTGGCCCTCAAACTTAATGTGGGGATATTTGCAAATTGACTGACATTTTGAAACTATACATCTGTTAAAAGAAATACTCAACGATGATATAAATTGAGATCTGACTTGGACGTTAGCAATAAATAAGGATATCACTCATCACATGAAAAAACGTATTAAAATTTGCCTGATCAGTCAGTTTCAAATACAGAAGATTTGACATAGATCCAATCCTTTTTTCTTATTCAAGAAATATAATACACGTGGATATTATATTATGTTTTGAATTGGCGTGTATTGCTTTCTATACATTTTTACTCTTAGATTCCTTTTCAGATTGATAATGAACTATCTTGTAAAATTCCAATAAGGATAGACTGAACAAGACTTTGGTTGAAGGTAATTGAGATGAAAAATGATAGTATTTGAAAATAACGTTTCAAAATGCAGTTTACCGTACCTCAATCTGAGTCTATAAGGCTGTTGAGGTTTGAAATTTAAATAGGCGTTTAATTGAAATGATTTTTTTCATTTTTATCCTCATTGATATTGCAAATACATTATATTATGAAATCAAACCAAAACGTGTGTTTTTCAAATCAATTACATGCTCAGTTTATTCTTTATATATAAATATATATGTATGAATTCACTAGAAAGCAAAGTGACATCATGATTTTTTTAAACTTCACAACTTTTTTCGATCATAATCATGGTGAAAATATGTTTAATGTTATGAATGTTAATCATTCTTTGCACACATTTTGTACAATATTCTTTTTGTTAAGATTGTATTCTTTGAGAGAATCACTGTATAGAATGTAACACACCTGCATCAGCATCAGTATTGTAAACAATTATACTGTTCTTTAATAAAATAAACATTAAATGGATCTTTTCTAAACATATACCTCTTGGCATGAATAAGTTTGAGCAATTGAAGTGCCATGTGCAATTACTTGCAACAAATCTGACGAAAGGGTCACGGCTCCCTTGAGCTATACTAAAAGTGGCATGTAGTTATGGGTGTGGCACTCTTGTAAAAAAGTGTGTTGTAAACGTCTTGAGATGATTTATTTCATATTGTTTGTGTTTGCTTTGTACAACTGTTTCTCAGTTTGACGTTATGTCTGTTTATTGTTCTTTGGAGTTCATATTTTCTCTTTTTGTCGATATGTTTGTCTAATACTTTTAGGATTTAAAAAAGAAATTCGGCTGTATTATACAATGGGTTATAATATGTTATCTCCCTTTTATCTGTATCTTCTTCCTTAAATTTGGTTACTTTTGACTTTTGGACGCGACGTTGACCACACAGCATTTGACAGGATTTTGTCACCCACAACAATATGCCACGTTTGCTACGTATAGCTGCAGGGTGCAGCAATACTAGGGTTATAATATATTCCTGTAATTGTTCTTTGTCTGATAAAAAGACAATTCATTCAACATGGCCATTCCTCCTAATTGTAAAGTTTGTCTGATCATATCATACACTACGGCCTGATTTCTATACAACACCTAAACCATTGTGCCAAATACAAATATATCACATAATCTAGTGTAGATGGAGATCTTCTCGGCGCGGAGTAAATTTGCACCGATTCGCAATCTTAAAGCACGAATTTCCCTCCAGCAAAAATTGGCCACATTTCAAATTACTAGTACTTATAGATACTATATTTCTCTCGAGTTGACTTACCGAAATAATATCTTCCTCTTCATTATACTCCAAGCGAAGAAGCGACCAACAAACATTTCTAGTGACCAAGGTTGTTGCATATCGGACCCATACCGGACCTACTTGCAATTGTTCAGAAATCTTTTTTAATACAAGACTTTCTGAAAAAAAACGTTCTTCATGAAGGACTTTCTGAATTTGCTTTCTTCAATATGTTACTCTCTGAAAATCAGGAGAAAAAAGCAATGAACAATTTCGATCAGGTGTTTTAAATTTAACACAGTTTGGGGCTTGATTACACCTTTATTGTGGTAATATGAAACAAATTTAAATTTGTAATTACCTCTCTTTTTCAACCGTATGTTTGACTTTCCGCCTTTGGCAGAAATGACTTATTATATAATTTTGAAGTAAGTTCATTTGGCATATCAATCATGTTAACATGAGAGCATTAACTATCAAAGATTGACAATTTGCCTCATTTAATCAATTTATCATCTTTCTTCTGTTTCTTAGATAGAATGTTCTTGTATGATATATTTAAAGATATATATATATATATATATATAATGTCGATTTGAAGTTTGAAATTCTGTATAATTTATAAATTGGCTAATCTTTCATTATACTCCATTCCAATTGAAACTATATTGATTGTTTTGAATCTTGTTTTATTGAAAACTTTCATCTTATTGAAATCGAATACTGTTGTTTTTCAAGGTTGTGCAAGAATGATTTATTCATCAATGTACCAGAGTCATTATTATGTAAACTGTCTTGTTTTAAGTAGTAACACTATGAGTTCGTTAGATGTAGTAGTGAGGCAGACGATATGATAGGTAGAGGCCCTAAAATATAGTCTCAGAAGAAGCTGGTATATAAATACGAAGTAGATATCGTGCTGACACTGATAAGTTAGCAGATTATCAACACATATTAAATATGGCTAACATTCAGGGTCAAATCTAATTCTTATCTTGTTGCGGTTATCGGTTTGTATTACTTCATCAAAGCTACCAAAATGAAGTGCTTTTCGTGGTCTTTGATATTATGGAAAGCATTTTTATGGCATAAAGAGAAGTAATTTTGTGTACAAAATAGCTACGAGCTTTTTCTATAGATTCCCCTACTTTGGAGCACTCAACACCAAATTGTTAATCAGGTGTATGTAAGTGATTGTTAACACAACACCAATACGCTTAGTTTGCTCGTAAGAAGACTTCGTACGAAACATATTACCAAAGAACATAACAAATATTATCACCAATCGCAATCAAAATAATTGAGAAGTTTAACAACGATGTCGATGCATGGTAATCTTAATCAACGTGTCTGTGATTGTTGAACTATTGTCACATATTTCAGTTTTACATCACCTATTGTCAACTAAAAAGCATTGCTCAAAAACTGTGTTCAGATAATTACCTTACGATATATTTTTCACATTTTAGGCCCGCTGCCTACTTGAGGAACCAATGAGCTTGTGTTAATTGCTGCTCACATTATGACTTTAAAGTGACGTTTTAAAATCAAATGGTCTTAGTTGAATATACGCTAGATCTATGATGTCATAACGAACGGTTTATTATACTTTATTGGAGGACGAGTGTTCTTAACAGTGAAAACAAGTCAGGTTAAATAACAATCAGTTGTATTAATGCAATAATTAGATTGTCATTATTCATATTTATTTTTATATGATACAGATGAAGCTTAGTTTCAATACGTCATCCTGCTTATATTTTCTATTTTATCACGTTATGTATAATTTGGCCTACTTTGTTGTTGCTATATACAATTATATGGTTATATTATTTGTATATTATACTTTTTCGATTTTTCAAAGATTATATTTCAATAAAACAATGAGGTAACCTTGTCAATTTAAACTAAACAATGACAATTTACTATGTTAACACGCTCATTAATTGCTGATATTGAATCAGTTTAACATTTTAACACAATCATTAATTCATAATATCGACGTCAAGTGGCGCATTTTTTCTATTTGATTTATACTAATTGAATGATTCATCGTTACCAGTTTCTCACTAAATACGTTTAATATGATTTTTGAACCTACATCAAGGATTTGTTTTCAGTTTAATTCAAATCGTATCATATGCAGTACAATGGATATATAATTGAAAATTATCAACCTGAATAAAAACTGCTAGGTTCCATCGAAGTACATATCACTCATACACGTTCATGTTCAAAACTAAAAAAGAAGTGACAGAAAAAATCGCGGTAAATCCTTTTTCTAGTTTTATTTTTGTATATATCATTTCAAAGAGTTGTCGGTACTTTAATAGACATATTGTAGTTTAACACGTAAATATAACACATTTGATTATATTGTTCGAATTAAATATGCGCTATCGTCAGCAATAATGCAACAATCTGTTTTAAACATTCATTCAGCACGATTTTTTATTCCGTTTATCTTTTATACTTCAAACACATCATCTGAAAAGGCAAGATGTCAAAACTCAGTTACACGATGCTTTGACACGATGTTTATTCAATAAAAGTACAAATTACAAATGTCGTTGTTGTTTTTCCCTTATTTCCTTATTTTGAATATCTAAGTGAGATCTCGTTGCAAAATACAAATGTTGATCTTAAAATCACTTAAAGCAAATATAAAGTTTGTAAAAGACGATGTATTATCAGAGACATGACTAACTGTTCACTGTTCATATTCATGAAATAATAAGATAAATTCCAATAAACTGATTAGTTTAAAATATGTTTGTGTCTGAGAGAAGAAACGACTCGCTACTTGAGATTAAACCGAGTCTAGATAGATCAGTTTCAATATAAAACAGAAACGTAAATAACCGATTATGAATTGTTCTATCACGATACATTTTGATTGAAAGTCGTCTCGGACATTATCAAATATTATGAAATTGGATTTAAGCAGAGACTCCTAGCGGTGACGTTTATTATCTTTAATAAACCATATCCTGGACTTAACACAACACATACCGCTACCAGTATACATGAAGATAATGTAAGTTATTGTATACAATTTGATGATTATCGTTTTAAAGCGTAAATCATCTGGTTACCCCCCTCTCTCTCTCTCTCTCTCTCCTCCTTACACACTCAACAACAGGCTTTACATGTACAATGATGATATTAAATGTTACGTTTTTACTTAGATTTTGTTTTGAAAAAGTATTGTACTTAGGAGACGAACTGGTACATTACAATACTAATGCATGTAACAATTAAAGGGTACACTTTTTTAGTAATTCGCTTGGTCTCTAGTACGCTAAGATGTTACATCAGTCGAATTCTAAAGACACTTGCAAACCGGTTTCCGATGAGGACCAAAATAACAAATCATCTCAAGCAAAAATGTATCTGCGTCTTAGTCGTCCCCCTAACTGAAATCAATCAATAATATGTCCACGAGCTGTCATTGTATTAGGTTAAAGACCCAAATCTGGACGCGATTGAATCATGAACTTTTCTTTTTGCAGGATTTGCGAAGATAAGATATTGGCTTCCTTATTTTGTTTTAAATATTTCTTTTGAGGAAAACAATGCAATGTAGTTTTATAAGAGTTTTGCAGATAGTCGGATGTATATTTAGTAAGAAAAAAGAATACGTGTCAGGTACACAAACTAAACTAGAAACAATGTGGACTCTTAAAGAGTATAACCACGATCATTAGAGACATGTCTTTGTTAACTTCAAGTGCACCACTTATTACTAGATTGTTCACATTTTGAATTTTTCAGAAAGGCGGGCCGTTATGAATTTCTTCTCAATTAAAATTATTGGAAGTTATTTATAAACTTAAAAAAAGATAAAATCATAACAGAACAGCCAAACTTGAACGAGTAAGTGATTTCAAAAATCAATATATTAAAAACAAATGTAAAGCAATCGAACAAAACACGACGGATCATGGGTGCGTCAAAATATCAGCACGCGAAACAGTAGCTCACAGTCAGTAGTTTCTTACTAACAAACACAGCACCAAGAGACATGTGTTATTGTATCTGCCTAAAGGCGGATGTTCTCAAAGGCATACATTGTGCACCAAAACCTAGTTACACGATCTTGTGAAAAGTGTTCTTAGATCGTAACGAAAATCAGAACCCACATCATGTTTACCAAGTTAAGATAACAAATGAAGCAAATACGTCACAACTTTGCTCATTTTATTTTTTATAAATTTGAGACAACCCCTTATCAGAGTGATCAAAAATGTAATCAGAATAGCCTATGTGCATTACTTTAGGGTCCTCATTCTAGCATTAGGTTCACTGCGTGGAGGTCAGACATAATATCATTAAGGGGATTGAACTATGACACCACAGCTAGTTCTCTAAATAAACAAAGATATAAGGCAGCAAGCTCAAGGGCCATATCTCCGATAACAAATATCTTTTTCAGAAATTCAAGAAAACTGTCTTTAGAAGGTCACTAAAATAGCATATTTGTAAGATTTCTGGATTCTCCTTCCAACGATGCGTCGACAGCGTTAAGGATACGTGAAAATCATAAAAAATACTTAACTTTCCCAAAAACATATTTTTCAAAAATTCCGATTACAGATTTGTTCGGAACCGTTACAACAGACTCTTTGCTTCTTCTTCTTTTTCAAAGGCCCGAAGGATGGTGATCAGAGACCTGACCACGTAT
>JAUUEB010031100.1:0-16618 GCA_032362205.1 Clione limacina
TTTTTCTCTCTCTTTCTCTCTCTCTCTCTCTCTCTCTCTCTCTCACTCTCTGTCTCACCCTCTCTAAGTTTACTGAAGGGCTGTTCGTTTTTAGGATTTTATAATATAAGGAAAACTTGTACATAATATAGTATTCAAATTAAGTAATGTCACTCTTGTTGACCTGATAGACATACACTTGATGTATTTTCGATTTCATATGCCCTGAGTATAGGTCAAGGTTGGTTTAATGAAAAAATAGCTTGATTTATTTGTAATTCGACGAGTGAAAGGAGTGACAAATGAATGAAACATCAATAAATTCATCATCTAAGTGGTACTTGAGTCATTTTTGACACGATCACAAAAACAATCCCGATGTAAGATCATATTGTGCTCAACTTCAGTCTTCGGCTCTTAAGTAAATGTTTCAGCAGTAGA
Organism: Clione limacina; assembly: GCA_032362205.1. NCBI lineage: Eukaryota > Metazoa > Mollusca > Gastropoda > Pteropoda > Clionidae > Clione > Clione limacina. Next base: position 421 of record JAUUEB010031100.1, read on the forward strand.
GATTCTATATTTTCGAAAAAAATATCAAGCTAACGCATTGATAACGCTATAAAAGCCATCAGCCACTAGCTGGGTTTGTTACGAATGATATGATTTCAAAAGTGCAAATAAATAGAAAATCTCTCAGTTCAAGGATAATATCAAATAACAAATATTCTGTTTACAGCCAAACGCAACGTTGCAATAATACCCCCCCCCCCATATTACGTGTTAACGACAAAATAAATGAAATTTTACAAAATGCCTTGGCAAAGATAATAATTAACCTTTGATGTCTGATATCTTGATAACAACTTAACTGTCTCAACGAAAACACCACGCGAACTGAATTCAAATGAACTGCAATAACCTTGATAATACCTTTAACTTTTCAAGCTAGTAAATAAAACACGTTAAGCATCATTCATAACAAATCATTATTTTAATGCAGCTTATTTTATAAACTAAAAGTTTTCAAAACAATCCTTAAATTAAGTATTTTGATGAACATGGGAATCTTTGAATGGTAATATTTCTTTTATATGTAGTTTGACTGAAAATTCGGAAAACCAACATCTAGAGATCATGGTATTCAGACAGCAACCTAAGAGCAACGTCAAATATAAATTAACCTCTCGATAACCTATATCGTATTTTTCTATGAAGAATTATAATTATTGGTGTCAGCAAATTAAAGACTTCATGGTCCACACAATTTTGAACTTCATCGGAAACGCGCAAATTGTGTGTAGACCATTTTAGCACAGAATAATCAATAATGAACACGTACACGTAGACTTACTTTTGCATTTGGAAATTGAAAAACCCTTTCATAGTTTGGCGCTTAAAATATTTAACTTCACAAATAAACGCACAAATCAGTATGCATGCTTAACGATCTCAAAAGACATAATTCACGTTTTTTCTACGGTATTAATATGGCCATATCTAGGAGTTTTAAATAGGAAGGGAACATATTGTTGCGAAACTCCAATACTGAGATACATAGTTTAGATGGTGGTTGAAAGCAGACGCGTATTTAGGGTTTTCAAATTGGGTAGGGGGGAGTATTATATTTAGAGTTTTTGTAGGGCGGGGGCTTCTCTTTTCAGAATGTACGAAGCCTTTGCAAGTGCTACTTTTTATATCAATTATGTGGAATTTCGTCTTGAGATGTTGTCATCTTTTTCTGATGAGCTGATTCTTAGGAGAATCGGGTAACAATAGAGGCAAATTTGTACTTTGTATTGGTTGTTTAAAAACTTTTATACGGATACCACGCCAATGTTAGTTTTGTTTCCTTCTTTTGGTAAAAAATATGCGTTATTTCTCTGACAGTTCTGAATATTAGTGCTGATAAATGTGCAGGAAGAGAGAGTGTAGCGATAAAAACAACAACAAAATAATAAATATTATTAACATTCATTGTCAACTTCAATGTCAAATGAAAATGACAAGACTCATTGGTTGAATCGCAGTGTCGTTGATACATGAACTTAGTTCCCTAAGTATGAACGCAACTGAGATTCAGTCACTAAACTGCTATGTGATTTGTTTCAAGAAAGTAAATCTGTTGATTTTATTATCATCAATACATACGATTTATATTTCAACGACAATATTCATTTCAGGTCTGCTGACGAGTTGCTATACTATAACAGGCCTAAGCGAATATAATTCCATTTACATTTACTATTTTGGTAAAAGAAAACACCAAACAAGTTGTCTAAACATGAGGTAAGGCCAACAAGAGAAGTTAAAACAAAATATGGGAAACAAAACCAAAATTTAAATATACGTTGAGCGTATTTTTTCTTTGCTATTCTTTTGCCGAGTGCATAATGTTTTTGAAGTCATCTTTTTCTAGATTGAGGGTAGAAAACGACTAAAATGTGGGATAGATTTATAATAAAGTAAGTGTGAGACAAAATAGTATTGCTATAGTTTTTTTTTTTAAACTTTTTATTTCATTTTCACATTTTGTATTGCTATAGTTGATTACTCTGTTCATTATTTAGAATAAAAGCCCTAAGATGTATGAAAGAAAAACAAATCTAGTTCCGAGGTGACAATAAATTGAAAAACAAAACAATTTCTAGTCTCCTGAATTATAATGCACATTTCGATGTTTCAAATCAGAAATTCTCAACATAAGAACATAATGTTGAGTATCTGGAGTCATGACTTATTCAAGCTTTGACTCCCATTTGCTCGTTGATAGCTCCGTGGACACTACGGACATTAACGTGTAAACACTATAGAATGGATATAGTCATTACTTTAAGGTCATTGCATTGTATTAACAGTTATTGATGTCGTCAAACTGTTTAGATTGATCCCATCGGTGTCAATGACACAGCTTAACAAGACGATCTAAGAATCATGATGGATATAGAATGACAGAAGTCATATGATCCCAGCCAGCTTTAAATATATAAAAAAATACAGCACATGATTTGTGAACGTATATGGACTTGAAAGATGTTGACGTCTCATCAACACATGTAAGGTCACATCGACCGTACCATCATTTTAATGCTTATATGCCGGCATGGATAAAATGTAAAGTTATGCATGCCTATGACACCGGAACGTTATCATAGAAAACCAGCTCCGACAAAACTAAGAACAGTAGTTTGTTAAAGTTCTGATTAAAAAAACCCAGAAACAAATAGTTAATAAATAATGTTGCCACCCCCCCTTATAGTTAAATCGCTACAATTTCGTATATAACAAATGCTCTTATTTAATTAAGGTTGAAACTATCAGAATATACACACGAACATATTTGAATTTGAACTTTAATTTTCCACTTTTTGTTCAGTCCAAAATGTAACGAATTATTTCAAAGAAAACCAATGCAAGTTTTATACTTTTTTTATTTAAAAGAATTCTTGAAACGTTTCCCAACGTCTAGTAATCTTCAGTGGTAAAAGAATATCAGACCAAAACTAGTGTGGATTTAGGACTATTTCCTGAATCTGAAAAGTTTTCTATGATCATGTCTCTTTTTTTACGAAGGCAGGGTGTTTGATAAGCACCTAAGCAAATCCCATTCCCACGCAGATTATTTTATAACTGTCTGAATGTATTTATTTTTGTAATTGTGTCTACATGCGTTAGAATCTTTTATTTAATTGATTATCTGACCGTCGGTCTGTGCATTTTATTTGTTTTCTTAGACTTTTTTAAAGTTAAGATAGATAACTCAGCAATGGTCCTGACTGACGATTGGGGATTAGTGTTAAAACTAGTCAGCCTGATGTCAGTACGTCGTGACCAGGTAAAATGTAAAAGCTGTGCTACACGTGTGTTCCTATAGATGCCAACTCTCAAATTCATTGTCTATGCATCTACAATGCAAACGTTGAAGCCGTTAAACAATCTAGACGTACCTACAAAACATATGTGTTTATCGGTCTTCCTGACTTTTCTGTCACTTTTACCCATTATCTGACTATTGTTCCACGCTTAGTGTGCGTTTTTGTTTTTAAGATTGTTTTCATGTTCAACTTATGTGTTAAGTTGCCTGTTTATCATTATCTGACTGTTTGTCGAGTGTTTGACTGTTTGTCAATTATATAACTGTCTGTCGAGTGTCTGACTATTGTCGATTGTGTATTAAGCCTGATGTTCTATATGTCTCACTATTCCTGTCTCTTGAACGATTTTCTTATTGTTTGCCTATTTGCTTGTTTTCCAGTTTCTTTCCGTTTTTGTCTTTTTATGCAATTATCTTTACTCGTCTGTTCCAGTCTCATTATGTTGGACTTTTTATTTGTTTCCTTGTAATCTTACATGTCCTGTTTGGAAGCGTCTATTTGCGTAAAATTGCCTTTGCTCGAGATTGTACCGCACAAACGAAAAAAGACACAATGTGTCTACATTGATGTATATAATGTTGCTTTTTGTCTGTTTTGTCATCTTCACTGTTGATTGTGTACTTTTCATTAATCATTCTGATGTTATGTCGGTATTTATATTATTTGTTTGCTTTGTTATTTGAGATAGTGTGTATATTTTTACCAGCTATCATTATATCCACCTCTGTATGTAAATTATAATTGACTCGTCATTGTTTGACTGACTTACCAGGCGCGAAGCCAGGATTTTTAAAAGAGGGGAAACACTCTACGACAAGCTCCTAAAAGAACATCTTTGTAAGTTCGAATTTCATCCTCGTCGCTTTTGTTCATGAGTATCAATCATTTTCATAAGGAAGTTTGTAAAAAAAGAACAGCTGCTATGTATCAAATCTTGCAATTTAATCATATACATTTTTACATGTTCCCTTGTGCAAGATGATACCCATTCTGTAGTCGTTTGGTGTGTGGCATATAATCGTAAAAAAACAAATTATCTACAAGTCAATAAAGAAACACAATTTTAGTTCATAGCTGAATAGTCAATTCAGACGTCTAGCTATTGTTTTAAAACAAAGTTATTTGTCTGTTGTCAGTAATACATTGAATTGGAGAGCATAAAATAGAAAATGGCAGGTCATACATTTTTAAACGTATTCGATTGCAAAGAGTTCGCCAATTGTTAATGAAATTGTGTCCATAACTTCATTCGGGATTTCCAAACATCATTTGTAGGGCCAAGTTGGTAATCTTTGAAATTCACGCGTGAGACGTTTTTATTTTCTAAATTCTTTTCTAGTGTTGCCACTGCCATTACCATGCTAGGTTATTCTACAAACCAACAACAACAACTTTCTATCGTAGCTCTTCAACAAATGAATAATGAAAGCGGAATTGTTGTGTGAAATATGACCCTACCAGAATAAATCAAAAGCTCTGCTAGTTAACTAGATCATTCTCACTGTGAAAGGCTGGATATGTGGCATTTCATACCTGAATAACCCTCAAATTTCTTTTTAGAATTTTTATGAATAGGTTTGCCCGGAAATTGTCTGTCTAGCCGGTCAATACACCAAGCAAACGAGGGATTTCAATTTATTTTCAGATAAGCGACTAGGTCACTACGACCTTTTTTATGAAATGAGAGATGGAAGGTTGTGGATTATTGGTAATCGTGTAGTTCAAAAACCTCGATATTGGTTAAGGCAGAGGTTCTTATAGAGGTTAAAATGGCTTACTTTCATAAGTTATTGACTCCTGCGATGTCGGTAGACTAGGTTTATGACGTCTAAATGAAAAACAGAAAGTCATGAGTAAGTAATATCTCAGTTTGAGTGTTTTAGAACAGAGGAAATTAAGAACACTCGACTTTTGCATATGCTGAATGTACCAAATAACAAGCAGCTTACAAAACTTCACGCATTTTTATTCTTGAAATGTTTAATGTAAATGATTGCATGTGTATCTCCCACGAAGTTTTGATTTTTGTACTAACTGTTTGAATAATGTATAAAGTATGAAGCACATTGTTCGAAACAAGTCTGTCAATGCGTTGGATAATGGCAAGTTTGGATAAATTATATCTCGGAACACATTGACTGGTTGAGGTGATTAAACAAAATAGAATAATACAAGGAGTAAACTAAGAGAAAGGAAGCTAGGGTTTAAATAAATCACAATTCTAAAGAAAACGCTTCTGCGGTGTGACTGGAAGAAAAACTTACATGTTTCAGTCCAAGAACATTGAAAGCAATGAGTGCCTGAACCCTACTTAAACAATTGTCAAATATACCTGCTTTTAGTTTCATATTGACAGGTTTGCAAGAATCGAAATAATTAATAACACTTCACTGATATGCGTTCTAGAAACGCAACCCTTACCCGCCCCCAAGTTAGAATTATTCATTTTACATTTTTGACATTTTTAGGAACACATATATCCAACTATTTATGAAGGCATTTCAAGATAAAGATATTTTATAGTGTAGTGTGATGACAAGTTCATGAATTCTTGAGGGTACAACACATCAAATTTGAACATGGTCTCTTAAAACTCAAGGGTGAGGGTAAAATATAAAATTTGAAAAATCAAAAGTCTTCTAAGACAAGCCAAGATAAAAAAAAGAAAAAAATTTGACCAAACGGTGTCTAAAAGAGGGAAGCCGAAACCCCCAAAGTTGAAAACAAAATTCTGCGCAAACCTTTATTACAAGCTGAATGAATGAAAACACCAAATTTGAACATATTTCAACTGCAAATTCAAAGTTGAGGGTTAAAAAAACTTCAAATTGAATATTAAAAGACTTCTAAGACAAGCTAAGAGAAAATAAGAATACAATTTTAGCAGTCGGTGTTTAAAATAAGGAAGCCGAAACTCCAAAAGCTGAACATTTTTTCTACGCAAACCTTTTTTACAAGCTGAATGAATGAAAACACCAAATTTTAACAAATTCCAAATACAAATTTTAAGCTGAGGGGTTAAAAAAGTCAAATTGAATGTAAGCAATGTGTAAAGACAAGCCAAAACAAAATTTGACTGACCAGTGACTTAAAAAGGCAAGCCAAGAGCCCAAAATGAAAAAGTTTGGAAATCCAAGCTTTATTTCCTTGTTTATAAGGTACACAAAGAAGTTGTTTGATATAAATATAGATTCTGCCACTTCCGTTTCTAGGCAGACGTTGCCAGTTAAGGTATAATACAACTATTCTTTTCGATGAATTAATTACTATAAATTCTTACTAAAATATTGACATTTTGAGTAAACGTAGCTTGCAAACAAGCGTAGCTACTCTTTTGGCCGTTTGTTGTTCTTATATCTGACACTTTTGTGCTAAACATACTTTAAATTGAACAAAATTGGTTCGTCTTGAATTTTCACTAAAGGCACCTGACATATCGAGTGTTTAGTAAACAAACTGTTTTCTCTTATAAAGCATCACTTTCCTTATTTTTTAAACAAAACATTTTGGCTCATGTTGTTGCATTTTAAGTAAGATTACAGTATTTATAACATTTTAAACCACCAAACAAGCCCTAGTTGCCATTTTTAAGGCTTAAATCTGTAGTGCACTAAAATATTGTTCCGTTGCCATTTTCCTTAATCTAAATAGTAGCATTATACATTCAAGACAATAACTACATCAAGATTTTTCGAAATGCAATGTCTTAAGGAATATCAAAAGATTTAACATCACAAAAATATGTTGGATATTCAGAAAGTGAAAATGATGAATATGCTGAAGCATAACACTTTTCTCTAAGTATCTTGCCCAAGATTACTTAAGCTGGTAATTAATGTGTTACTTAATATTCTTACATGACCAAGTGTTGTTGTCTTATATTATTGACAAGATCAACGTTAAGAGCCAACTGCAAATATTTCAAAATAAAAGCACCATATTATTGTACAGGTAACTAGGTCTCTATTCTAAAACCTCTTCAATATCGCCATAATATTTTTATATTATACTGTATCCCAAAATATTAACAGAATAAAAAGTATTCAAATCATTTTGCAGTCCTGCGTCGTTTGTCCGACAAGCTCAAAACTCTTGTCTTTAAAAATGTGTTTCACTGTGCTCTAAAATTTTGAATTACCCCAAATCTTTGACACTTAAATGTTTCCCAGATTTTGTCGTGCTCTTCTTGAAAGATTTCAGGTGCGCCTTTGGACTTTGAACACAATCAAAAGAAAATTGATGCCTTTGTTTATACTTCCAAACGTACATATGAATAACTTACGCCGTCGTGTACTGATGCACGCAGTAGATAAGTCAAAACAAGCCAATACCAATGTGTATCTATTTACGTCACGAGAACCACAGAAAGTTCTAGCATATTCACAGGGACTTGTTATGACACAACCACATCTCAAATGAATGATTCCTACCTTTAAAGTACAAGAACAAGTAAGCATATATGTCAGCTCATTTATCAATGCGTGTAAGAAGAGGGTAATGGGAGACAATCGACAATGTTGTTTAAATAGTGTTGTGGTGAAGTATCCTTGCTCACTGTCGCCCCGAGGGATCGCTTTATGTTATCTTTGTGATTTTTTGCATTACGTTCGTTTGCAGCCTCCCGTTCTATATGACATGTAATAACATTCCATGTGGATCATATAGCGTTCCAATAGATAGATAAAAGATCACAGGTACATATTCTGAAGTTTGTATTTAGAGCAGTGAAAACAAGGGTGAATACATTCCCGAAAAAAACCGAAATAAATTATATATTTGACAACCAACTATCTTCTTTAATATCTTTAACGTTTTACAATCAAGATCAAGTAGTATACATAACTGTTAAATGCTCTCGTGGATGGTAAGATAAACGAATGCTAAGATTTAAAAATGATTCGTGCAAGATGTAACACCAGATGAGAAGGATCAGATATCTAACAACGCATAAGGATCATTTCTATACACCATCTTGGTATAAATATTAATTCCAATGTTAATCTTTATGAGCATGTGGTTATGCTTATTACAAGCGCAAGCTAGAGAACAATGCTAACTAGAAACATGAGTACTCATATAGAGTACAAACACTACACCATGTAAAAAACTATCAACACGAATTGGAAGATTCTCCGTAAAAAGATCACCATGTATAACAAGAGAAATCATATGTTAAGATAAAAAGATAATGATTCCTTTCTTTATAACGCTCTTTGAAGACCTATAAATGAAGTTCAACCACAGTGGGAAGTCCTTAGAAAAGAAAATTAATTAACCACAATGTAACCGCCCGGAATCAATTAACAGGCGTATTATAATGGCATCACTGCAAATGACTATCACCAGAAACATATACAGTGAAATAACTTAACTTTGAGGTTATAAGGATACATGAGGATATAATGGAGGTTCAAGGGAAATCACGCAATATTTATTACTAAAAAACTTCTAACTAAAGTAATTAAAGCAACCAATATTGATTGTATTCTAGACTTTAACTGATAGGTATAGGGTTGACAACATGATGTTGCCAAAAAGCTAAAATTAAAACAAATCATATTAAAATTCTAATCTGTACCTTAATTACAGAAGACGAATACAATTTCGAAATAAATTTCTTTTTCAAACATAATTAAGATCTAACGGTTGCATTAAAATTAATAAAGAATCAACACTGAAAACACAATTCATACTTTACAAAAAAGGATTGCATGAGTTGTCTTATGAATACATAATCATCCGGATTGTCTCCATGAAGACATACTATGTTTGGCCAAGTTAATACTCTGACATTATCTCTATTACAGAAATACATTATTACTTAGGAAACACCCACCTGGATAAACAAATTGTTTGGGGATCCTTCTCTGTCAATGTTGATGCACTCTATGTCTTAACGACTAACATATTACAGAAATATAATTTTTATTTTATTTTTTAAATCATGCCACATCCTTATCAAACAAAGTGTCCTACAAAGTTCCACTTGAAAGCATGGTAAAAATGTAGAAACCTGGAGGACTTAAGACGGCCTGAACTTATGTGATATGATAATAGAATAACATAAACTGAAAGAACCTACAATATTTTGTAAATCGACTTTTTCTCAACTCGTCCTAACACAAATCTTTTAATGTCAGGAACTATAATAAATCAATGCTAGAATACAATGAATTAAAGTGTGATCTGAAGAAGGAACGAATCCGAGATCAACATGTTCGCCACTATATATCTCCGTGATATCTCTTACAAAAAGAGCTTGAATGAAAACAAAATTGTATGGTCAAAAATTTCTGCTGTCATTTTTTTAGTACGTCTTTTGATAAAAAAGAAACTGCATTATACAAGAAACAGAATAAAACATATGTTATAGTTATATAACTGGTATTGAAGTAGTCTAGCAATGTTCACATCCAGACAATGGTAAAGATTTTCTGTCTTGTATCACACAATTTACGTCATCAGACGATTGACTGATCACACGTCTACGCCTGTAATTCCTATCTTTCACACACTTTCAACACTTCCTTTGCAGAATCATTTGGAAATTTTGAAAAAAACATGGAAATAAAAAAATAAAAAAAATAAAATCTCCTTCTCAGTATCCCAGGATCGGGGAAATAGGAAACTAATTATTTTATAGTAAAAAGTAGGAGCCCCTTTATTTTCTTGTGCCAAGCTGATTTCTTTGGTGTTGAATTGAGACCAATCACATTGATTGAACAACCCCCAAGATTTCTGAAGATGAACTGATAATGATTAATATTCAATGTTTACTTGTTACTAATTTGTTTTTTCATCACAAATCCTAAAACAATTAATCATTGCTTAAAATATACTTCATATTAGTAGCGGATTGACAGTTGAAGCAAATCACAACACATTGTGGTTTTAAAGAGAAGTTGATACCCACATACTGACTGCTGTCACTAAACCTCACTGAGTTTAAACATTTAATATATATACTAGTGGCTTAGTACCAGATCTTGCCCGAGAAGGATACTTTTTAACCACCATGAAACGTCCGTCTCTCTTAATATATAATGCGCCAATATGCCCCCACCCCTCTTTTAAAAATAATGGTTTAAAACAACCTGTTTCATGTATTACTATTTTTATCAGCTTTTGTTTACACTTAAGACGGAAAGAGAACTGTGTGATCACTGAACATGCGAATAAAGCACATTCGGAATATGGCCTATCTGTGTCCATGATTCATGGCGTATTTTACAGATAATCATAGTAAAACTAATAAGGTCATATTTTTTCTTAGAGTCGACAAAATTACACCAAAAGATTGACTACACATCTGGTAATATCTTATCTACCAACAGATTGAGCCAAAACTGTGGCTTTTATCCCATTGCATACAAATATTCCAGCCATTAATAAATAGATTTTATGTTTTATTGTGTAGATATATAGTAGGTTAATTCGTGAGAATATATCAAAATGAATTATATATCAAATAGTTGGTTAATTCGTAGTTGTAAACAGTTTAATATTTGAAGAAGAATGCTGACACAATCTTTCGAGAGTCTCCTCTTTGAGATTCTTCGTCGACATTTATGAAAGGATTGATACCATAGTCAGTTGAATAACGCACCTCGTATTCATTGTAAAACATTGACTCAAACAACAATTTCAAAAAAGAAATGAAAGAAAAGAAAGAAAGAATTGGGATAGAGAAAGATTGAATGAAAGAAACACACCCTCCTTTAAACAGAAAGAGAAAAATCACATCCGTGCTCCAAATTGAGTTAGCTCATTCATCGCATGGGATGTTATCGTTTACCGCCGTCTATCAATGAGCCCGTCCGTTGAGGAGATGAACCACAATTCCGGAAATACCCGTTTACGCAAGGGTTGGCAAGCAAACGGTGCAGTCGTCTTATTGTTGCTGTTCTTTCGATAAAATAAAGATAAGAATAATGTCTGGTTATCTATAAACCCACGTGCTCTAATAGGAGTATCAATGTAGATAGGTTTAAATATGATAGTTTGATCAGCTCCAATTTATATTTATTTTAACAAGTTCTTCATGACTGAAAATGTAAATTTTAAGAAGGTCTTGCCTTTTTTCACTTTGATGTTTGTATCCGTTTAATCATTGCTATCCACAAACATTTTTTCAACAGATAGCGTTTAATCGAATAAGTGTAGGTAGTGAGGTTTGTTAAATGAAAAATAATCATTGGGAAAAGAGGGTTTTGATAAAGACGATTGAATTTAGATTACGCCATTACCTATGTTAGGGAGACATTACATTCTTGAGTTTCTTCTTATGTTTTCTTACAATTTCTTTTGGTTTATTTATTTAATTATTCCGTCGCTATACTTCCGAACACTGTGAACTGATAAGGACTAACTTTTATTCAAAAATAGACAACATGTCAGTTTGTGTTAGGTATGCTGTGTTAGGTGTGATGTGTATAGGTTCACCTCTTACTCCAAGGGGAGCACAAAAGAGTTTGTTAGAAATGTCTTACTCATATCTTGAAACTCTTTAAACGGATGCACAGCCGTTGTAAGTTTCATCGTAATTCATCTCTTTGTTGAAATGACCTAAATCAATACCTGATTATTACCTGATATTATTGATGACACGTGACAATATGTCGTAACATTTAGGGTAACTAACTCAGGTGTATCTGTATTTGCTGTCAAATACGTTTCCTCATATACTGAATCCCCCAAAAATGAGAATAATCAGATACTTCATGTTTTATAATTTTTACAGTAATTATAAATACATTACATTTATTTAAGATTTAAGTAACACCAATTACAATAATAGTTTCTTAATATAAATATATCTGATTATAATGAAAAATGGTTCAACCCAAACAATAAAAAAGGCAATGCGATGTCAAGCAGGAAAATCATCCAAGGTGTGTTGTATTTCCCCTTATATTCGAAGTTCCGCTTGACATGAGGGACGAGATAGTACGTGTTCTGGCATTTACTGCAACACTAATTAATCGACGATGACCAATATACCATCACTAATTAGGATTCAGACACAGACAAGGGAAAACAAGCCTGCATACGAAAGGATTCATGACCTTAGATGTTACCAGAACTAAAGGATCATTATTAACGTGACCGTCACAAGACCGAGGTGGCGTAAGTAAATGATTATTTTAATTACACTTTTATCTTGCTTTGAAAATTAAGACGCCCCATATGTCTTATTAAATCTGGTTTCATTACAGGATATCAACATTCTTGATTCTACACAGCGTGTCCATAATTAAAGGACCAAAACTGAAGTTGAATAACACCGTCAATAAGAACGTTATTGTAGTCTGTTTTCTTTTTGTATACATCAACTCAAGAGAATTTTATTAATATCTTGTTTGCAACATTTTGAACCGATGATTTTTTTTATCCCGAGAGCTCGGGCAGCCTGACGTATTGTTGCAACAAAAGCAAAGAAATGATAATATAAGAACCACTCCTGTCATCGTTTTTCTCAGGTTTCATTTAGGTGGTGCCAATTTCCTGTCACTCCGGAAACGTAGAAACAATGTTAGTGCCGGAAACAGATTGAGGAAGGCACATAAGTGACCAGACCTCCCAGCGCCTCAACAACCTAGTCTGGCGCCACATAGTCAAAAAGTATCTTGATTTCTTGTTTCTGACATTCTGATCAGTCTCCGTAGTTCAAAACATATTGGGCGACCCTTTCAACCAAAGAGTGGCATCAGTTATCCTATTTCTGACATCTGCGAGCTATTCAATTATCAATGACGCCATAATCGTTCCTGTAGGCTACCTATAGTACGTCTTATGATACAAAGACTTAGAGCATGTGAAGACAGTTCAAATCTAACTTTCATGGTTTGTGATTATGGCAGATACCCTATATGAGTGTTCTTTATTAAATTTTGATCATAATTGTTTATTTGTTTTCAAGGGCGATCTATGAGAGATATAACTCATTTAGTTGTTCTAGTTTGATAACAGTTTTTGTCGTTTTCTTATACATATAAACCTAAGAACCTTCGTACAGCTTGCTTTCTTTGTTCATCTTTAATCCTGTATTGCTCTGTAACTGTTATTTAGCATTTTAAACTGATTTATATTACATATATATTTTACTTTTATCTTCCAAACGCTTCTTTTGTGTATAGGCTAGCATTTCTGCTTGAAAGATTGTGAAGTTTATTTTTTTTATTATGATACAATAAAATAAATATTAACTTTGACTCATTGTGGAGTTTATGCGACCTTTGACTGGACATTACAATACATGCCATTGATATGATATGAAATATAATGTTAACGTTTATTTGTCAAACATAGACTTCAGAAACTTCATGCATTGGTTACTAAGTTCAAACCCTAAATTCTACAAGCAAATCCTTTTAAACGTCTACAAAAGAAACAAATTGAATTATGGTCATTTTTACTCTCCGAAATCGTTTGAAAATGTTCATTTTCTAGTTTTAGACAGTTGTCTTATCGTTTGAAAGACAAAGCAACATGGTAATGGTATCACTAGAGAGCAAAACCTTACCTGCGTTACTAGAAGCATTAATTTGCTATATAGATAAAAATTACGCTATAACGATGAAAACAAGATGAAGTGTTAAAGATAAATGAATTACTGTTCGAGCAAATGAGTGCCTTTTTTAAAAGTTTAAAAACAAGTATTTGACACATGACACTTAATTTCTTTAAGGTAAGCAGACTATAAGATACCTGCACAAAAACTGTGTCTGCTGTAGCGTTTGCTTGGATAGAAAATAAATAAAACGAATTGTAACAGACGGAGTAAACACTGTTAAACAGAGTTTGGTTTCATTAAGTCTAAATGAATGTCTGAGAAGACGTATAGCAACAAACGCACATTCAAGCATTCCCTAAACATGCACGAAGTTGTGAATATTCTTCAATTCTCTTTGAGTAAGTCGTCAGGTAAATCACGTGAGTCAATAGATAACAATATGGCACCTTGATCCTCACATGTCCTTTATCAGTGGCACACATACATATTTAAAGGTGGAAATGGTAAATTAGAGACCTGCACCTTCACTCTTAAAATAATTACTCACCTGTCAGTATGGCATATATATTGAATACGAGAGGCAACGTCAACCGGAAAGACATGAACATCATTCACAATTAAATTCATTGTAAATAGCGTTAAAAAGACTGGGATTGTGTTCTATATATCTTATATGAAAGAAGGACTTTATGTAAAGTGTAAATAATTGAACTTGCTGAATCAGCATGATAAAAACTTCTTTTTTCTCAAATTATACTTAAATTCCGGAAAAATCTCCATCCATGCCTTTAACGTTCTTAAGCTGAATTCATATGCCTGGAGTTATGTGTTCAAATTTCAACATGCTTTAGAGAAAGTCCCCTCACCTAGGCGATGAAACTAATTTGCGATCATCCTATGCATATTCCGGCATTTAACATGAATGCATTCATGGCCGGATTTACGGGCTAATATAACTAAGGCTATGGGCATTAAGATCTAGGGGAGAAAAATCGCGACTGATCTTCAACGCTTAATACTGTCGTTAAGAATTTTTATTTAGCTTCGTTTTATATAATGCCAATAAAAGTCGTTTTAAGAGCTTCGATGGGGAACTCACAAAGCCCAATACTATTGACTATGCGACCCATGTTGTTTAGATGGCAATGTTTTTCCTTAGATTATAACCAACAATTTTTGGTTTTATATCATGCTTTTAATAATGGCACATAAAGACAGACACGTTTATTCCACATCCTGTATGATTATAAGAGAGAAAACGCCCATGCAAACAAATCTTATACTTTCAAGTTTGCGCTATTACAAATAGCCTAGTTCCTCTACGACATAAAACACGTGGGCGTCAAGGCTGCAAAGCGGGATTGTAACGGTGGCCGGACTCGGTTGCCTTTCCCTGCCTGGTCCAGTTGACAGTAATAGTTGCAGTCGGAATTTTGCTTTTTTAGGTTTGCTTATAATATATATAACGTAGGATTTGAATGTTTTTGAAAAATCACCAAACCTTTATGAAAGAAGCCATGTGGAATAAAATGAATACTTCCTGGCTGCGTTTCTACACCAAATTTGTGGTAAGTTCGTTTGATATCATTGATGAATGTAATATATCAAACTCGCGTGCCATACATGTAGTTATAGAAACTGAGCCAGGAAATATTAACTATTTGTTGGTTTCTTCTTGTTCATTAGTGATCGCTGTTAAGGTGAATAGAAGCACTTACATTTTGGTGTGTGTGTAAAAGTACAGCCGTGACTGTCCGGAAAATGTATTTTCTTAAGATAACTTGGTTCGAGCAAGCAGCCTTCGCGTTGATCAACACATTTACGATGCAAACGTATCCGTATGTTAGTAACTACTTGTATCATGGTTATTTGTTGGTAATCTGACATGTAGTGTGCAAAGGTTTATCAATAAATCTTAATATTATGTGTCTACAATTTAGTATCTAGCTTTGATTCATTGACCCATGGTGTCTTCAGGTCTGGATAATCTCACACAGAGCGTTTTGTTAGTATCAAAAGCTGTTCCCTGCCCAGGAGCGTGGTTTAACTACACTGAGTCGTTTATTTTATCTCAATGATGACAGCTGTTATCGCAGTGCTTGCTGGTGACTGGTGTCTAGGTTTGGAAGGAGAGCCATTGCCAGCTGATTTGGTTCACATGGACGAACAGAAGACAGAAGATTTTAATTGAGTATTGTCAGTAAATGTTCAAGACTCGCAAGTAAAGATTCAATTATTTTTTCTACACTCGGTATTAAAAAAAAGTAACACCCTTAGTCGTCGATACGTAGGTCGTTTGAGTTTCTTTTAGTTGGAATAAAAGCCAATAATTTGAAAAATGTATTCTTAAAGTGAATGATGTTAATATTGTAAATTACATTAA
>JAUUEB010031211.1:4229-16616 GCA_032362205.1 Clione limacina
CCCCCCCCCCCCCCAGTGAAAGAGATGAGGTCAGTGAATAGAAGCACCAAAAGGTTATGTAACTGCTGCAGGGAATGAACAGGGCACTAAACAACCTTGGCCTATGGCAAATTTGTCATTCAAAAACACTTGGAAAATCTGGCACAGACAGCAAACAGCTATGATTATCCATCAAATCATATTTCAAAACAAGAACAAAACATAGAGGAAGAGGACATTGTTTGTTTCAATTCAATTCTGACGACTGAAGATAATATGAGATAGGACCAAGGAAAAGACCAGATAGCCAAATATGATAAGAAATATTTCAGAGAAAGACAAATGAGATCACAGGAAAAAGGAAACAGACTTTTAGGTGAAACTTTTGAGCTTTGTAAACTTTCATTATCCAATCTACAGATAACGATATTATTTGTGTTTAAAACTTTTATAAGTCAAAGTAACAAAGAACATAAATGTATAAAAATATGAATAGATTGAGTAGATTGCTTTACAATACCAAACAACTTGTACAAAAATAGATTTACAGAAACATCAGTAACGGAATAGCAAGTCATTTAAACAGGAAAAATGAAGTGGAGGTAAACATTGCAATTATCAAGGTCTGACGTTATTGAAGCCATAAACATTAAAGGGAACCTAATCCAAATATCAAAACACCTAAAGAGCACATACTCAAACCACCAAAGTTTCAGTAGTTTGTCTTTCAAGAATGACATCAAACTCGGGTTTGTAGTAAGTAAGGAATGCACCCTTACTAAGCCTTACTTGTATGATGAGTTAGCACTTTATACATAATTGGAACAGAAATTCTAAAATATTAGTATAGATACCACCTTAAACAGTGATATCTTTTGCTCAAGGAATGAGGAGAAAATTCGTGCAAATACAATAATTTATTTTATCTACTTTTTCATGAGCATAAACTTTGAAAGAGGGGTGCGCACAATTTTTTACTGTGAACTGTACGTTTTTACTATTACGACCAGTCAAAAATCTCTTATCATACCACCTCAGAATGCTGTCTTAGAGCTCTGATGAATAGAATTTGGTCAAGAGTAAAACCAAGAGGACAGAGGTTGCCTTAGTTACTATTTATACAAAAAGGTTGAAAAATTAAATTATGATACTTATTTATTGGTTTACTTAACCAAAATGACAACCACTTTCCCATTTCAGTGAATCTCTGTTATTTGAACTGAAAAGTCTACATTGCATAGATATTTTCTTTATCCAATGAACTAAAATAATGAAGATAGCCAAATCTACAACCAACCACCTTCTCAAAAACAAACTTGGCTAGTCTGATAAAAAATAAGAAAATGCAACATGATTTACCCTTGTATAGCTTCATGCAAATAACAAATCAAACATTAAATTAATGTGATAATTGAATAGAGGGAAAAATCAACAGATACAATAAGTGTTTAGTTTGGCAAGGGAGGCAATCAAGGCAATATTTGATCCTTGAAACAGGACTATTGCAACTTACACTTATGATAAGCATGTGAAGCTTATTCAAAACCTTGTAAGTATCATGACAAACAATGGTAACTGTACAGTTTTTCTCAAGATTTCTCTCAAAAAGAACTTAAGGCATAAGATAATAGACTTTAAGGATGTGAGAATCCTGGCACAGAATAATCATCAATTTACCTGCAAGATCAGGAAATCCTGGAAAAGACAAAGTTTAACCCACTTTAACCGTTACCAAGGCGACAAGATTCCATGTCTACTTGAAACTGCTACAAAAGTCACATTTTCTCATCCATGTCACAAACAAATCAACACTAGTCATGTGACCTGGTGAACTCTGAAACATCAACTTAGAAAGCTGGCAATAGGATGCCAAGATATTGGATAATTCAAAAGCCAGTCTAGATCAAGGTGCTTCTTCTATTAAGACACTCAGTTCATGGGTTAGTATGACAAACCATAACCATATGACATAAATGACAAACCGGAAGAACAAATAGTCATAACAGAGAATTGAGCAATACTATAAACAACACGAGAGGGACTTTCCCTCAAAAAGGGATTGCTACAATATCAAAATGGAATATTTTACAAGAGAATTTTTATCCAAGAAACAAAGCAAACATCAAACGTCATCATGAAATCATTGAAATGCAATAATTTCACATATTGCTGTGAGGTAAATATCTTAAAGGAAAATAAACAATAACAACAGGGTACCAGCTGGTCCATTTTTTGAAGAAAATAAAAATGCTTTCAGACTTTCACTACGGCAAGATGATTTGTATTTCAATTGGCAAAACTATTATATTACTTCAAACTTTGTTTGACTATGTAGGGTGCTAGGATTTTAGAAGCTATTATTGAAACTTGTGAAAGGTATGTTTATGTTGTCCACCATACAGCCTATGTGAACAAGAAGCTGTAAATCTATCATATATGACTTCTGTCAGATTTACATAATCACACGCCAATCTACTACTATCAATGTTATATGGCCAGATCATACAAAACTTAAAATGGTTAACAAAAAAACAATACAGGAAAATCTTTTTTTGTATGAAAAACTAAGATTGGCAAATTCATTAAAGAAACAATCTATTCAGAATGGATCATTTGAGTTGACAAGGCATATGCTTGTTGTTTAAATTACAAGCTCAAAACAACTACCGTCACCACCAATGCGTTGCTTACTTAACTTTTGAATGATAAAGGCTTTCTGGATCTAAAAAGGAAGTTTCAACATTGACAATAATGCATTTTTTGCCTGTAACAGAATCTACAAGGGACTTTTTATTCATCAACAAATATGGTTTAGATCTGTCAAATATTTGACAATTTACAACGGGTTTTGGTTCGACACAAATTTGACACAATCCTTTCATCTCTGTAAAGGGACACAAACCTTTCGACAAAAATGAAACACCTGGTACATCCTCTGAGAAAGAGCATAGCAACTTTAACCGTTAACTCAATATTTTTTATCATTAACAAAAATCATCAAATGAGATTTACAGTTTTTCTTTTGTACATATCTTATAAAAATAAATCTTACAACATAAATAGTCATCAATAAATGTTCATGTATTAACAAAATCAAAATGTTAAGCAAATCAAGACTTGTAAATGTGATTTTTACATTAACAATATCAACAAAAATCAAAACGGACAGCTCCACAAAAAAATACTGCATAAAAAAGTCAATGGCATTTAAGGCTGCATATGACAATGATTACGATAATAAGTAAGGAGGTGTGACCATCTGTTACTGTGCCATCACCAGTTCACTGTTGTCAATATTTCAAGTGAGTATAAAGTGATATCTTGCTTGTAAATTAGGTCATGACGCCTCCTGTTGGTCAGGTCATCATTGCATTTTCACAAAATGTGTCAGTACAAAATGAAAGATGTTTGCTAAATCTATGACATAAATGCTAATGTGCTTTTCCACGTTTTCGGTTGGTTATTGTTCATTTAGATTTTGTAGGACAAGAACCTTTGAACTTTTAAAGAGTATTTATAAAAATCCTTAAGATAAATACTATTTTGGAATTAATGCACCCCCCCCCCCCCCCCCCCTATAGCCCAATATCATCAGACTCTTCGAGAACATTTCTATCTTGTCTGATGCCTCAAATGAAAGGGGGAAACTTCCAACTAGCATGACAATGTTTTTGCAAAACCTTGATTGCATCTAAAATAAATGAATCTTAACAAATAGAATTAAAATATCAAGGATTGTATGTGTGCACTGATTATCTGATTGATTTTACCATGCACAATATTGGTAAGCACCAACACTATGATTATCTTTTCAACAAATTTTCAAGCATGACACTTTTCCCAACTGTTAGTAGTTTTGGCCATTAAAACAGACACAACAACTTGCTAAAAGAAGTATTAGAGGGGAAGATTAAAGGCAGAAGATCTACGGGCACACCCAGTTTTTAGTGGACAGACAACATGAAAGAATGGTCGAGAAGTACCCTGGCACAATGTACAACAATGTCAAGAGACAGAGACCCGTAGCTCTCCATTTCCTGCCAACCCCTTGGAAGGGAGGACATGTTTAAGTCAAGTAAAGTAAGTTGGTAGTTAACCAGAGACAACTTGATTTTCTGTCCGGTGCCATAACCCATTCCACCAACAACCCCCCTCATAATATACAGATTTTAAGTACTGAGTTACATCATCACAATGATTCTTAAATGTGCTCAATACCTGCGTTCTTTTTGTTTTTATCTTGTGTGAAAAATTCAAACTGTACAAATAAATAATAAGTAGTATGATTTTATATTGACTAGAGTAGTGTTCATCAAAGAAGAATAGAAGTAGTGTAGAGAGTACAAGGAGTAACTACTCTTTTTGCTCCCTACTCCTTAACTCTGATATTGGACTGCTTCAAAATACATACTGTCCAGCAATATGCATCAGGCTTGTTCAAAAATTCAGATTTTAAAAATGTATTTATTTGTTTAAATTTTCATATTTTCCTAACATAAAAACACTTATTTGTTGGCATTCACCAGACTGATGGATTCATCAGACTATTTCCAAGCTGAGGAATACATATTGGACTGTACTATTTAAAAAAGAAGTTAAGAACTTCTACAACTGTGATTAGGTATTTTAGATACGTTTAAACCGGGCAACAAAGAATAAAGAAGGAAATTACTCATGACTGACTGAATTGGTCTTAACAGCTTGATGACCCCAGTAATGCCTTATTCCAACTCAGCTGATTGGCCAAATAAGAATACATGACATCACTGAATCTTGCATGTCCCACACTTGCAAATGCAAAAGAATTGAGATGGATTAAAGAAGTACAAGGGCATCAGGCTAAAATTACATTAAATAAGGGCAAATAGCCCCAGATGAACTGACCCTGACAAATAGCTCCAGATTGACTGAGCCAGAAAGGGTCTGAGGTAATCTTGTATCCAAGTTAAAAGATCAATAAGTTATAGAAATAAACATTGCAGATACTGTATGGCTACAAATGTAGATTATTTTTTCAATGCTCAGAGAGTGAAAGCTCTCTATGGACACTGTGTCTCCAGTATGTATCACTGTCATTGATTTTGTGCCTTTGAGTTATAATAAACAGTCCAACAAGACATAGACAAAGTGTCATCTAGTCTTATCACAGTTTCTTACTTTGATTGTAGAGGGACACAATCCTTCAACTCATTTCTGTAAAGCAACACAGTCTTTTTATCTCAGAAAAGGGACACAATCATTTCATCTCTGTAAAGCAACACAGTCTTTTTATCTCAGAAAAGGGACACAATCTTTTCATCTATGTATAGGAACACCAACTCTTCTCTGTAAAGGGACACAATCCTTTTACAATTCTCATACCTCTGTAAAGGGACACAATCCTTTTACAATTCTCATATCTCTGTAAAGGGACACAATCCTTTTACAATTCTCATATCTCTGTAAAGGGACACAATCCTTTTCTCTGTAAAGGGACACAATCTTTTTACAATTCTCACATCTCTGTAAAGGGACACAATCCAATTCTCATATCTCTGTAAAAGGACATAATCCTTTTATCTCTGTAAGGGATACAATCTTTTTACCTCACTAGACGCTAAGCCGACATCAAAAGGGCACAAAGTGAGGAAGAGGAAAACAAATCACTATCTTGGCGATCAAGATCGGAAAACTCTTACCACCCGCACAACATACTGGCGGCAGATGGGGCAATCTGCTAATCTTTTCCCACACTGCGTACAGGTGACCATGTGGCCACACTCTAGGAGAATGCAGTCCACCAGAGAGTCCATGCAGATATGACAAAGGTCGTCTGATTTGGTTAGGGTAGGGTCGCTACTCCAGGTTTCACTCTGGAGTGGCGTCGAATGCATGGGCGAAGCGCCTAGTGGTTCTGTGGCAGCGTCAGAGCTGGAAACTCCAAGATCTGAGGTGGGATTTTGAACATCTACAGGACAAGTTTCTTTCTCTACTGATTCTACTGTTGCTTCTTCTGATGTTACAGGCTCTGAGAGTTGAGCTTCTGCCTCTACAGGGTCTGACATGTGAGCTTCTGAAGGCTTCTCAGACGGGACTTGGAATTCTGCAAAAAAGTAAACATCAATTTTTAAACAAGCTTATTGATAGATGGAAATATCATGCATTCAATCCAAAAATTGTGAAAGAAACACAAACTCACTTAAACGGAAAAAGCTTAAGCCAGATTTTTGCTAAATAAATAAACAAACTGACTCCAGCTTTTCCTCTCTCTTTATCTTTGTTACTTTTCCATTTCCATCAAATTAGTTCTAGCAGAACAAAATCATAATTCCCAAATTTTTTAGTTTTCTTAATTTTGAGGTATATTTTTTAAAGTTATGCAATTGAGAAATCAAACATTAAAACTGACATGATTGTGTTACTTTAAGTTCATCTTTCCTTGCTGTTCATAGTTAACACACTGAACTGTTCATTTTAAGGCATCAAAGAGTAAGCAATAGATTACAATCTAGCAGAGAAATTAAATGACTACATACCAGCTTCATCTTCTATGTGTAATAATTCAGCTGTGGAAAAATATTAAACACATGTCAGTTTTCCTTGTAATGTAAGGTTTTTACAGCGCTATCGACTCAAAGAGGTTATTTAAGCGCTAAATGGGATCAGACAAGTATACTACAATACAGGTCCAAGGAAGCCATATACAACAGTTAACTTTTGCCCACGGAGAGGACTTCAGTTCTAATCTAACATTATAATTGAAAGAGATCAGAATGTGTCAGAAAATACCTCTTATATTTTCAAGTTTAATAAAGTACAAGCAAACAACTATACACTTAGTCTTTTTAATAACATTCACAATACATTTTCTTAAACAATGTAGGAAAAACAGTGGGATTCTGTATGGAAAATGTAAGCGATGATAACAAACTTATAGCATTGTATGACGCCCAGAGGTATCACTTTAAATACCAACTTGTAGTAACATAGGATATGCATAGAAAACACTGTCAACAGACTCATACTCATGAAATGGACAAAGTAGGTTGTTTTTCCTCCGTAAATCTGTTCCCATTGCCACCTTCAGACAATTGGCCATGAAAAAATTCCAAACATCATCCATGGGTAACTATTATAGAATATTATTTAGCTATAACTCCCTCCATAACAAGGACAGAAGGATGTTTTTATGTAAAACTAAAATGCTAAGAGTTTAGAGGCATTCACCTCCCGTGACCATGATCAACTTGGCAACTGGAAACCCTTAAAAAACTGGTATGGACAACAAAATGAACTGAATTCACCAATCACAATATTATGAGCCAGCAAACTTGAGGTGCCATGTGGGTCAAAGTTTGTAGCGTTTAGCACCCTATAGCCAGAGCATGACGACATGGCAATATGTTCAATACAAATTACTTTACTTACCTTTTTTCTTGTTTTTTAAATAATCCAACCACAGTCTCTGCACACGACCTGACAACTCTGCCTTTTCACAACAACCCTTGTAGTCGACAAAATTATTGACCAACAACTCTTTGAGTTGACGGACAGTAAAGTTATCAATATCCTCCTCACATGTGATGTCCTCTAACTGAGTTCTGCGAATTGGTTGCCCAGGTGACTCCTGTCAAAAGTAACCATGTTTATTATTGACTGATAAAGAAAGATTAACAGAAAGATATCAGAACATTGACTAAGTACAAGTCTGTGGTAAAATGGCAAGCAAAAAGCTTAGGTTGAGTAGTAGAAAACAAATTATAACAGCTAACCAGCGATAGCACAAATCTCTTCATGCAAGTTGCCAAGAAAGGACAACCTAAATTAAATCACTAATCTTTGGTAAAAAAAAAGTAAAATAAAGTTAACCATAACTGAGTGTTAGTGTTAGGTAGAGTCACAATGTTTTAGGCATACAGCATTTGAGGTAGTTTGCTATTGCTTTCCTTGCAGACTTTACTTTGCTTTGTCTGAGCCGACTAGCTACCCATTCTATGCCTGGTGAACAGGAATAATGAAAACAATCTTAGGGAATTAGCCTGAGACTACTAAAGTAGAGTCTGTAACTGAGTGAGAACTTACAGTTTCTGTCTTTTCCTCTTCTGTGGTCATTCTTTCCATCATGTCCACAAGCTCTCTCAGTTGATCAGTGTTGAGGACAACTCCCTCTGGTTGCCTTGAAGCAGCATCACCTGCAGCTTGTGAACTACCAGTTGGTTGAGGGGAGGAACCAGGCACTGATGTTGTGGTGGTGTGTGGTGATGATGAGGCTGATGGCACAGTTGGTTGTGAGGCAGGTTGTGGAATTGTCGGTCCAGTGTATGGAGGTGGTTCACTGGGTCTTGAACTGACATCTCTTACATTGGCCTAAGGATAATGGGAACCAGGTTTTGATTAGGTATATATACAGTCAAACTCGCTTAAACCAAATTTTTATGGGAAGCACAATTTTGTTCCGCTTAAAAAAGATTGTAGATGAAGTAGACAACTGAAAAATAAGATATAACTGAGGGGAAGGGTTCATCGCATCCAACACATTAGACACAAAATAATGATGCCACATGGCAATTCATGTCTGAGTGATTCTAAACACTAAAATTGCTGTTCTTGTACGTCATTGGTAAATTTTTTGAGACACATGCTTTATGACATTAATTGTCCAATTAGTTTGATGTTTCTCTTATGTGTCTAAATAACAATCTTTTACTTTTATTGTGTTGATTGGTCAAAAAGTTCACATTTGCCAAAGTGGGCAATGCATACAAGTTTTCTTGTTTAACAGTAGTAAAATTCTATATGCTAGCAGTCAACTTAGCAGCTGGTTTATGACCTCTGTTTATGACCCTATCCATGCGAGGTCGGCAAACAATCACACTCATACTTACATATTGCATTATGCCAATATACCAGGGCCTGTCTCAAAGTATAAGAGAATTGCATGTGGAATAGTCTTAAAATAAAGCTTCAACTTTTTTGCAAGAATTTATCTTTGAATGTGCAAAAGTCGACAAGTTTTGGTCATAGTCGCTCTGTTTTAACATGAACGTATTTTTTCTGTTGTTTAAGCTTGTTCTTTTAACAAAAACAAGATTTTATAAAACAGGAGTTAAGTTTTTGTTCACATTAAGCGAAAATTGATGCACATAATAAATTAAAACATAGGTACACAAGCCAAGCTTAATTTTAACCATGAATCTAAAGAGAAAAAGGTTTGACATTTAAACTCACAGCCATCTGACGAACAAGGGTCTCATGCTTCTCCTGATCCTGAATAGACACCCTTGACTGGGTACAGAAGTTTGTCAAGGTCAGATCTATAAGGTCATGTTTCTCTCTACAGCCCTGAGTGGAGATATTCCTAGCATTGAGGAAGCAACGCATATCTTTGATCTTCCAGTCCTGGAGATCGTTCCTAGTGAAGTGGCCAGAAACAAGAAGACGACATGTGCTACACTGACGTCCAGTGGAAGAACTAGGTGGAGGTTTGGGCAGACAGCTTGAGCAAAAGAAACGATGACACTCCTGACAGTATTTCTGTGCATGGAATATAAGAAAAAGATATAACAGGAGAGAAAAATTAATAATGGTAATGAGGTAATGGTAATGATTAAGAACCTTTTCATGTCATCAAACTGTATGTGAAGTCAGTGTGTACTTCATGGTATTTTACCATTGATTAATACTTGTATGTACAATAGGAATAGCTGGCAGATGCCGACTAAAAGGGGCAAATATATACTTTATATAAGGTGACTATTAGAACCAAACACGGTAGTGAGGTTGGAAAGGACATAACAGAAGAGAAAAAATAAAACATTGTTATAATCAGGAACATTTTCCTAACATAGATGCTAACTGAATTGGCTCCTTCAAGCACAACCCAGCTGAATGTACTAACATTTGATAGTTCAGATGGTGATCAATCAATTTTGTTCCCAAATGAATCAACAATCAACCCATGATGCCATCAGGAGCATAACACCCTACTGTCTGCATCCAATTTTGCTGAGGTATGCATACTTGACAACACTGGCTTGTAAGTCTGAAAAATTGTACTTTTTGGTTTCACACAAGGTAAGTGACACCTCACAGATGATTTAAACAGATTGATTTGTATTGGTATGTACAATAGAAATAGCCAACTTATACTTTATATAGAGTGACTTTTCATGTGGTGTTGACAGCTTACCAAGGTTTGCCTGTATTCTTATTAAGGCCTAACAGTTATAGTACACTTTATCATTATAATTTGTCCAAAAAGAAACAGAAATCAGTCTGAGACCAAATCTGATATTGTTTTGCTATGTTTGTGATACACAGCCATTGTAAAGGAAATTGGTGGCTGCAAGTTAGATATGTAAATTTGAAATTAAGTTTGTGTGAGATAAAAGTGCCACAATAATAATGTAAACAGTTTTTTACCTTTCTTTTAAAAAACGTGAAGTTTGTTGAGCAAGTCTCACATGACATCTTCATTGCTGATGGGTCTGATGAAGCTTCAGCTTGTCTCTGACTGGAAGTGACAACACTGCTACCACCACTGCAGCTGCTCTTCCTGGGAATTGGACTGGTGGCTTGCCTGGGACCTTTATGAATGTCACTAGAGCCCTGGAATTAAGGATTGAAATATTAATTTTGAGAGTTAGTTGCAAAGCAGGAAGATAATATGAAAGGCAGTCCCACATTAATGTCCTGGCAAAGGAAAGAGCCAGCAGATCATTAGCAGATGTGTAACACTGGTCGATGTCAAACATTATTCCATATATACCAAAATACAAAAGCAAGAAATACAGTAGATACAGTGTTCAAAGAAAGGACTGTCAATCCCAGGTTTTTCCTATATAAATAGTAAAACAGTAAAAAGTTTCTATTGAACAAACAAAAAACCTTGCCAATTTTCTTCTTACCAATAAGTGAACTGCAAAATATCACTGAAATAAATTCTATAAGGCAAAAAGAAGCCAAAAACAGCAGAAACAGACTTGGAGGGATGCAAACAGACTTTAGTGATAAATTTTACACCTATAAACCATCAATAGAAAAAATAATGAATTACATTCATTCATGCAAACAATCACCCGATAGTTATAAAATATATTTAACAAAAAAATAACTGGACCTGACAGTTTGATTCAAACCTGTATCTACTGTAATGACTTATGACAACTCATTTCAAATCAGTAATTGCAAATTTTTACTTTATCACGAAGCAAAAAGAAATGGATGATGATAAAAGTCCATACATGAAGCCTATAAACATTAACTAAATAACCTACTTCATTGATCTCTGTCGCAATAGGGAAATGTGTTTCAAAAATTTCAAATACACACATGATGTGTAATAATAATGCACACATAGTAATACAATGAAATGCAAATTAACAAATAAGCATTTGTCAATTGCTGCAAGAGCAGCACTCATTTTGGGTATCAAACCTACAACAACCTTCTTACTAAGCGAGTGGGTTATCTTTTGGTATCAAACCTACAACCTTTTTACTAAGTGAGTGAGTTAGTACCATACTATGTTGAACATCACTCAGCTTCAAACTTTATGACTAAAACATTTAAAATCTCACGGTAAGACAGTTGAGCGAAGGGAATTAAGGGCAGATCCTGGAGAAAATTAAAAATGTCCTGGGCAGTGTAACCACAATTAGAACATTGAGGCAACAACATTTACAACTGCAGTAAAGACTTACCTAAAAACTTATCACAGAGGACCCATGAAACCAACCCAAATCATTGCTGTGGAAAATGTGACAGTATCAAACTACTACCATAATAATCAGACCTGGAAAAAATGTAAACCTTTCAGGGATCCTAGATTTTATGGCCAAAATTTTCTGCGAAAATTCAGGCCTTTTTATGGTGTTTTAAGATGATTAAACAAACGACTCGTCATTAGCCTAGGATTCAAACTAAAAAAACATTTAAAAGATGATGAAAACTCAAAATAACTTGTACCTTTTAATTCATAAATGGAATTGGATAGAAAATTTCTGGATCAAGAATTTTACAGAAAATTTCTGGATCAAGAATTTTGACAGAAAATTTCTGCATCAAGAAATTTGACAGAAATTTTCTGGATCAAGAACTTGACAGAAAATGTCTGGATCAAGAATTTTGACAGAAAATTTCTGCATCAAGAATTTGACAGACATTTTTAGATCAAGAATTTGTCAGAAAATATCTTATTAAAGAACTCATGAAAAGTATTCTGTATCAAGAAGAATATTTCAAACAGACAGAAGTTTTTTTATGAGATGATACTTTGACAGAAATTTTCTAGATAGAAAAATTTGACAGAAATTGTCCACAATGATTTGACTAAAAATTCTGGATCAAGAATTTTAGCAGAAAATATCTTACTAAAAGACTCAAACATACTTTTAGTAAGAGGAATTATACAAAAGATATCTGGGTAAA
>JAUUEB010031322.1:0-15091 GCA_032362205.1 Clione limacina
CACACACACACACACACACACACACACACACACACACACACACACACACACACACACACACACACACACACAAAGAATAAAAAAAAGAAATGATTTTTCAAATATATTAAAATATATTAGCTTTTTATTTTACTCAATAAAAACATGATGCAATACAAATCAAACCTACTTATATTGATACCAGGTCTCAAAACTATCTCCTCTGTGATGTTGTCTACATAAAGCATAAAGAAAATACAGTCAAAAGAATAGAAAACAATGCACAAACCCCACACAAAGAAAAGAATATTCTTTGAAAGTAATCACAACTGTAGACAATATAAATAAAGTGGAAAAATCATAGAATAATTTTGAGCAAAGAAAAGTATTATGTATTATAAAGGTAACTGTAGTAGTTTTAAAACAAAACTTATGACAACTAATCACCACAATATGTTCAGTTTGTTTATGAATAATTTACAACTCTGACAGGCAGATCTAGGACAAATCTGCAGACTTCAGAGAAACATCTTAGTAAAAAGCATTCATGCATTAGGCAGGCATCTTGGAACAAAATGTGTAGTACAAATTTACAGAACATATTCTATTCTGGATTTAAGGAGTATATCTATCATCTACATATGTGTATTATAGTTACTTAATTTAAGCAACAATGTGTGAATTTTTAAAGTAAGAGTAATTTTTAATAAGAAACTATAATTATTTCAAAATATTGATCAATAGGGTTCACATGTTAGTAGGTGAGCTGTGACTCTAAGCATCAATTGGATCAAAGTAGAAGTTATACAAATACAAGGGAGGTAAGTAATACAAAGACAAAGGCTTGCAACAAGTGTCAAAAGTAAATAGAGATCATCAAAAATCCACATAAAAATTGACATTTTTAGATAATCCATTATCCAAGAAAGCCACTTATTCTTGAGTTCCCACATTTTTACAGTCAAATAAACTTTTTTAAAGACAAAGTGTCTTCATGAAAACAAAATCTTACTGGCTTTGCTTTATAGAAGAAGTGCATTCGATGTTTCTGTGCAGTAGAAAATGAACTTTCAATTGTCAAATCAAGAAACTTTTGTGATTGTATTCATTTTCATAAGAGTTTCCATCCTGAATAAAAATACTTCCATGAAGAAATTTCATAATCATTTTTTTCAGATGTCCAAGAGCTGACATATGTTTATAAAAAAAAGATATCTAAACATTGTGCAAAATATAGTTTTGCATCTTGAATGCTTATAAAATCAGTGATAGTTTGCTATTCAAATAATTTCAACATGTCAATTAATTATATACAAAAAATCATTGCTATGAGCATATAGAATAGTATACAAGTGAATTAATCTTACACAATATTTATGCTAAATTATGGGATCCAATATTTTTGCCTTCAATGGAGCATCAACAAAAATAAATATTTAAAAATATTTGGTAAAATTCAATCTAAAAGGCATGAGTATATTGAAATAAGGGCTGGTTCATATAGGCTTATAAAAAAGGGGACTGATTGTATTAACATATAAAACAGTAACTATCAGCACCAAATTGTTGACCAAGTAAGAGTTTGTCTTTTTTAAAGTGCTGTCAGATAAGGTTACGTAAAAACGATGACACATTTTCTCTATAAACCTTCTGAATCCTGCTCAAATTCTTCATCATGGATCACTTACCTCAGTAAACTTTTTAGCCTAAAATTGGTATGCATGCTCAACACAAGTAATAAACCAACATTGACAAAGTATTGATATTAATCTTGTTACTTGAGTAATCCACCTTTCACTTTATTTCACTATAAAAAAGTAAAACTGAATTCAAAGAGTAAAAACGAAACATGATTCACATTAATAGATAAAACAAGTGAATACACATTTAACTCATACTTGATGTCATGACTAGAAAAGCTTGTAAGGCTTAATTCATCATTTGACTGATTTAATAAATACAGGGTGTGTGTTATTTATATATAAAATGTTCCATAAACAATTAGTTGCAATGGATAAGATATCCGATGTATTATCTGCCCTTGTTTCATTGGAGCCTTACAATTTCAAACATGAAAAAGCAATAACAAAAATTGACGTCACAAGTTTCCAAAACAAAGCGGCTTCCAATCTCTGCCTATTTACTATTGATATAAAAAACCTCAATTTGGAATTTGGACCTGAGCAATGTTTGAACAACATTATTGCTAAACATGGCGCACTAAGCCAAGAATCTATAATACACTCTAAGGCGGTGTCACTGAAGCTGAAAAGACCTGTGGACAAAATGTGTTACACCAATCAAGGAACTGATGCACTGTAGCCATTTATGCTGGTATGGCCATGTTGCCAGGCAAGACAGAGATAATTGGTTAAGAAGATTTCAGTCCCTCAAGACACCTGGTAACCCCGGCCCTGGCCAACCACCAAAGTCATGGGACGAGGTGGTCGAAGAACACCTAAGGGAAACCAGCCTTGACACAAACCTAGCGCTAAACAGAGATGCCTGGAGAACTGTCATTGCATTGCGAACAGTCTAACCCATGCAACATGGACAAATAGACTTTAAATGATGATGATGATTAAACAAAATCATGTTCAAATGATCTCAACATTTTGTCTAACACTAGTGGCTGAAGTACCCAGTCTTGACCAGGAAAGAAAATGTACAAAACAAAAGAAAACACAAATTGGCTCGACTTTTTAACCACTATTTAGAATGATTATAGAATGTTCCCTCACCTTCCGCGGCTTTATGCTCCCATCCTCACTTTAAAAATAATAGATTGAAAACAATCTATATAATAATGAACTATATGTATCAGATGGTGTGTACATGGTCTATTATTACAGAAAGAAAAAAATTGTGTTCATTAATTGTGCGGCGCAAGTTTTAAGTGTGTCTAGTGCATGTTTGTGCATATTGAATTTAGATTCATGGCGCATTTACTGAGAATATACAGTTAAAAACTAAAAAAGCTAATAACATTTCTTAATTACACCAAAACCTTAACTGCACATATAGGTATATCTGCAAACACATTACTAAAGTTTCAGGTTGATTGAGTCAAAACTGTGGCTGTAATCCTGTTGCATACAAAGCCAGCAACAAACAGATTTTCAATATTATTATGTAAATATATCAAGCAAGGGGTTTTATGCACATACAAAATTTAAAATACCATACCTTTTGGCATGACATGTGAATAAACTCTGCTGGCACATTATTGTTTTCCCCATTAAAGCTGACAATCAAATCCAAATATCAAAGTTTTGTTACAACATTTTTGGTCATAAAACATCAACTTCAGATCTGTACTTATTCAATAAATCAGTGGAATCTTATGATATATTTTTCCCTTGGAAGAATGGAATGTGAATTTGGATTTCGAACGTTGACTGAAAACAAACGCGAGATTCATTAACAAAAATCCAATTTTAGAATTAATTTTGATCTTGGCTTCTGATTGTCAAAATGATTTCTTGACATATTTGTAAGTATTGATCAATAATCATCGAATAAATGAAACAGCTCTCAGATTTTGGGATCAATTTATATGATTGAAATAATCAAGGCCTAAATCTATCATCTTATACCTCTTTTAGGTGTTGCAAATGACAATAAATGCTTGTGAAAATCATGCATGCAAAAGATAAACTTTGTCTTTATTGGTTTAGGTTAAAACTTTCCCTAATGTAGCAGATCATTTGTGATAATAAAAAGAGACTACAGTATATTCATAATTCATAAGGAGAAACACCTTCAACATATTTTTCAAACATACTGATAACAAAATTCATGAAAACAGTCAACAAATTTGGCTACATAACAATTGGAATGTGGAACCATTAGTGAGCAGATGTAAAGACAGTATCATTGTTTTCTTAACTCAATTGATCCCTCAGACAATGTGTGACAAAACCCACATAGTGGACATAAAATGTATACATTCTTTTGTGCAAAACATTAAACATATTTCAACAGATACAGCACATTGCTGTGCTTGTGCGTCACTTTAACATTTGCAACAAAAATTAATGGTGAGCACTTTACTTGGAGTGGAGTCATACTTGTTCCTCCCTCCAACTCAAGGTCAATTTCAAGATTGTACTGCTTATTGTTTTCACTAGAAGTTGATTCTCCCCGCTTGATGTAGTAATTATTTAATAGTTCATGGTGTTTACACCACATTCTCCATTGTTTGGGTAAATGTTAAACAAAATGTTGGTCTTGAAGTTTCAAATTCCCTCTTTGTATGTAATTTAAGTAAAAAAAAAAGCCTGCAAACACAAACATCAGTTATGATAACATAATGTTTACAATGTAACAGATTCGTTAAAAAAACATTAGTTATCCAATCAACCAGAATCAACATCAATATGGATCAAAATGTGACTTCTGTGCCACAGTTCTATTATTTTATAACAGAATATTCAGTACAAAAATATGTTCTGATGAATTTAACACCAGAAAAGATTTCTTAAAACATTTTAAAAAAAAGTCTGAGCAAATAAATGAAAAGGAGGCTAGGACATATTCTTTTTAACGACCCACTTGCCAATGTTTTGGAACAAATAATTATTATGAAACAAAAATATATGGTTTAGTTTAGTTTTAAAGAAAATAAATGGCATATATGTTCAAGTGCTAAATGAAATAAAGGCATACTTTCAACCAGGCCTGTATCTGGGGGAACATGGTGTAATGTCCCCCGCCATCCGATGAAAAAAAAACTATATATTTGCACCATTTTCACAAAATCTCCCCCCTTAAATATTAAAGCGCCAATTTGTCCCCCCCCCCCCCAGGTTGAAAATCTTACTTTCAACTGGTACATCAGGAAATGTCAATAAGGCATGATCAGAGCAAAGCTGTTATCATATTTAAAATTTTAGTCAATATTGCAAAAATAAATAAAAACTATGTACATACATTATTTTCATTTACAATTATATATTTCAATCACAGTTGATTCGTCATCTTATGACCTTATGTTTGGTGGGAAATGTGAAAGGTCCACATGTTGGGAATACGTTTTTACTTCCCTTTGATGCATCACAAGTGAACGGTGACCAGTACTTTCTTAGCACAGTCATAAAGTCATTCAACTGCTTGTGTTAGACTTTTCTTTCTAGTCAAACAAATGATCTTTAACTAGATTCATTTGTCAAAAGTGAAAAAGCATTCCGGAAATAGCAATTTCACACTTTTTTGAGAAATGAACATTTCAGTGTGCGCGCCAATGACATCTTAAAAAAAGGTGAAATAATAGCAAATGACTTTTTTGAAATCAGTAAAACCCACATGTTGAGGTTTGCCATTTGGTCAGGTATCCCTAACCACCCTTAGTTATCTATGCAGTTTTATTTCTCCAAAAGTGGTCTTACATAGCTGAGTAAACAAATCAGATTGATGTCACTCCGATTGCCACCAGAAACCCTTGAGTGGCATTACATTGGCCACAAAATATAGCATAACGAACGTTGTACTGTCTATTGTATGCGTGTGCTTGCAGCACTACTTCCATTATGTAACAAACTCCCTCTGTTGGCTATAAGAGAGGTTGTGTCCATCTCTATGTTTTCTTCATCTTCAGACTCTGAGGGAGCAGCCCGCACTTCATTCTGCCACTGGCTTGTCAATAAGTCAATCTTACTTTTGCCTTCTCGTAACTCCTATGAACAGAGAGAGATAGCCAAGTGTCAATTGTTTATGAGTCATTGTTGTGTATAAAATAAAAACATAACATTTACAAATCTGTTAACTTGTTTGTGTCATTCTTTATCAAAAGGATCAGAAAATGTTTAATATGTTTATAGTTTATTCAGATGCAATATTGAAAACAAGTGTTTATTTATCAAACTTATTTGACTAGTGATGAATTATTGCATTGAAGTTGCTGCTGTAATAATGTTAGGATATTGATAAGTACATATTTTATGGGTTGTGATGGCAGAATGGTTGTGGCACTGCACTGGTGGTCTGAGAAGTTTTTGGTTTGCTCTCTTGGTGGGAAAATTGTTCATGCTTGAAAAATTGTGGAAAATGAGTATATAGTGACAATGCTTACGACTCATGTGAAATACATGTAATTATCAGTGCATGCAGATCCTCTTGGATAGCAGGATCTAGCACATAGTCTTATAGGAGATGAACATTAAAACATAGGTCTTGTGTGCATGTTGTACAAGTTAAATATCCCTTGGTGGTAGGAAGTGATGAGAAGTTGACAAACGCCAAACCAATATCCCATTTACTGTCACTCTAGCAGTATAAGTTTAGAGTAAATTCAGAAAACAGAGACGGAAGTCGCCTTCTGAGTAAGGGGAAGTAGTCAAAGTCTTAAACAAAAACAGTGAATAAGTAAAGCAGTTTGCAATCACATAATCAGTCAATTAAACAAGTTGACTTTGTTCGAGCTATTGGCGAATGAACAAAACATACTGCAGATCTCATTGAAGGGAAGTAGTCAAAGTCTTAAACAAAAACACAAATTGACACAAATCTTTTAAGTCATTCATCTGAATGAGGATATGAACAATTTTTCTTACTTTATTCAATATTCTTAAAAGAAGTTAAATACAACATGTCAAAATGACATGAGATTTGTTTTTAAATTTTCAAGATATAGTTAAAAAAATAATTAATGCTTACCTCCTGAGTGAATCTCTTGGTGAAGAATGGTTTAAAATAGCGAGCATCTAACTTGAGAAAACCTTTAAGATGTGGCTTGATCACATGGGTCTCATCCTCTTCTGTGAGTTCTGACAGATGTTCAGAGTCAATGTGGTCGCCCTGAGATAACAAAGAGTAATATTTAGGGCCCGTTCAGAATATTTTTACCTCTTGGAACAAAAAAGAATTGTGTGCTTTGGTCCAGCGGAAACAACAACAAAACTTTGTTTTCTTTTCTAACAGAACACAACAAACAAAAATAATGACTATTGAACACACAGAATAAAAAACAGCAACCATTAAATATGAAATTAAACATGCTACAAACATGAGAAATAAATACAACTTTAATAACTGCCAACCTAAATTCAGATTTATATGTATTTTGCTGTATCAATGATTAAGGTTTAGAGAGAAGTAGGGAGGGTTAGGGTTAGTTGTCAAAAGTTATTATGTGGGGGGGGGAGAATTATTTCCTGAATTGTTGGTGAATATCATACTAATGACAAGATATCATAGTTAATTTTTCTAAGTTATATTTCAAACAGAACAAGACATTTTTCTAATGGAAGGATGAAAATATCTATCTTAGTCCATGACAAAACAGTCAAACTGTGACAAACACTATCTGTTAGGAAAAATCAAGAAAAATCTTTTAAAGCAGAGAAAATAAACACCTCAAGCTACAATGAAAAAAAGTAATATGAAAGGATAATAGAAAATTAAATAATTTTTTCAAGGCTTTACATGGCTGAGACATTTTTTTCTTAGAGCGACTTATGGCAAACAATTTTCTTGTAGAGTTGGACCTCTGTTCAGTCTTATTCTTCCTTACAGAAGTTAATACTCCTTCAGCATTTGTTGGTGGATAGCTGTGCATCACGCCATGGTAATATATTTCTCAAGAATAAACACAAAATGGTTTAAATACTTCTCGTATTATGTTAGAAACACATTCAATCACACAATAACAACTATCTAAGTAATGGATTATCCAATACAGTAACAGTGGGAAGCAGATTGAACTGTTTACTAACAATTTCAGCTATCTATTATTCCTAAATATTAATGAATTAACAGTTGCCACAAAAGTGACAAGATTTCACCATTTAATTAAGCCCAAAAGGTTTAAATATATCTTGTAATAGGTTAGGCACACAATCCACCACACAGTATTATGGATTACCCAAAACACCTATGTTGAGAGTCAGATTTAAATGTGTCGTAAAAGGTTGTCAGTGTATCATTCTTTTTTACAAAATAATTTTGTTATCCTGATATGATTCATAAATAGTAAACACCCTTTAACAAGAAGAAATGGTGTACTTGTCACTATTAGTGCTGTACACATCTTCAGCTTAGTGATTAATATTCTAAAAATGGTTGAGCTAAAAAACTTTGACAATAAGCAGATTGTGATATTAAGCGACATGATAGTAAGCAGAGTCTACTGTAGTACATTTTCGTTTTTGACCTCAGCAATTCTTCTTCTTCTTCTTCGATCTTCATCCTCAGCAATAAAAACAGTACTTAAATGTTGAAAGAAATGATGAATCAAATATAGCATAATACTGACAATCAAATAAAGGGCTAAATTCACATCCTAATACTGTTATTCAAAAAACTATGAAGAAATGTCATATAAAATATATAATTCAGCCACAATCACACAGCCAATGTGAAGAAATGTCATATAAAATATATTATTCAGCCACAACCACACAGCCAATGTCATAATCACACATAGAAGATTATTATTTTCTACCCTTGCAACATTAATCTCATGTAGTCAATATGTGTGATTTGAACAACTAGTTAGAGGTCATGATAAGGAAACATGATAAGAAATGGGTATATGTAAGGAGTGTGTCGCCCACAAATCATTGCAATATCAATGCACAGTGCGTCTCAAGAATTACATATAACAGAAGAATGTATAGTACAACAACTTCCATAAACCCCACCGCATCCCATAAACCCCACCGCCTCCCATAAACCCCACCGCCTCCCATAAACCCCACCGCTGTGTCTTTTGTCTATGTAATTAACGTCAAAAGAGGAGGTACACACTAACCACAGCCGTGAGTCAGGCCATGTCATCCAAGTCTTGATGACAATGCTAACAAAGCCAGTAATTATTGTCAGTTTTTGATGACTCTAATCTGTTGCTGATGCTTTCAGACATTCAAAAGATAACAAATCCACTCACATCTATCACAGTATTCTTTCTAAGAAATCTATATTAAAGACTGTTGACATATTTACTGAAATAACATGCTAACACTTACAAACTAGTTGAGTGATGCAAGTGTTGCTAGGGAACAGCTCCTTAAAGATATGAGACACTATCATTATAAACAATTGAAGGTGTGATGAAAATCAAAACCAAATCCCATGTGATTGTCAGGTAGAAAAACAACGCACATAGTTATCAAGTATGTTAATTAAAAGTCAATGTCAGGTCAGAAAAGCAACACACTGAATTAGTAAATGATCTAAGCTTAACAACGCACTGGAAGCTCCTCTGCATATAATAACAATTACCTCCGATAAAGTAACATCATTAACATCTGATGTGTCTGGGTCACCCTGAGATGACAAAACAATTCATCAATCATCTAACTTGGTTATTGGAGACAGGTGAATTAAGCAATGATAGAGTTGCTTTTTCCCTTATCTAGGAAAACATTATCTTTAGGAAGCAAAATAACAAAATAATCTACTTCTTGCCTGGATTTATCTTTCATTTCGTTTCTCATCGTATTCATTAAAATGTAACAATAACTATATGTCTCCAATTATCTGCATGTTTTTCAATATTTATAACATTCAGAGGAAAATAAGGTGCACAAGTTGTTAAAAAGTGAAGGTAAAAAAATGATGCACTTCTTTGACAAACAGAAAAAAGAATACTTAAGTTTAGTCAACCCTGACATTAATTCTGTATAAGAAACGTATGGAGACTCAATCAAGAATCAGAGGCATTATCTTGGCTATCGGTTGACAAACCTCATTCACTGTATGTTGAGATGGTATTAACTCTTCAGGATACAAGAAAATAAGTCTAGTCTTTGGCATCAATAGATCTGACATAATGACAATGATTTGCCATTGGGCAAGGTGATAACAAGCTACTAGTAGAAACTGATAATTGGCAGAACATGCAAATAAAACACCACATAACACGCTAATAGAAACTGTCAGTAGCGAAATGCTTAAATTAATATTACTGTGAACATGAAGGAGCTGTGATTATTTAACTACTGAATCAATCTCATTGCTGGATATGAGTAAGTCATGCTATTAATATCTAGCTTTATAAGGTTTTATACATAAACTCTGCCGTTGACATACAAATACATGCTATAGTAATATAGGTGACTATAGGTGACACTCACCATTTCTTTAGTTTTACTCATGTGTAACGCATTAGCACTCTTTTTCCTTTTTCTGTATTTCTTTTTATCATTTGATTGGAGAAACTGTGAATAAATTAACAAGTTAATTGGTTAATAAAATCATAGGCATATTTCTATATTTAAAACAAAATCAAAACTTAACTGAAATTTTATATTGACAAGCAATGAATGTTTACTGATCTATTGCAAGATTTCATGTTTTTCACAGATCAACAATTTCTTTAACCTTTTAGTCACAAAAGCCTCCCCAGAAAAATAAAGTTATAGAAAAACACCAGTTCTGTTTAACTATTTCAACCTTAGAGCGTTCCCATCTTTCCATATAAACTTTGTTTCATATCTAAAAAAATAGCATTCAGAGCTAGCAACTAGGCCTGATAAAGAAATTTCATTCCCATTCCCTCTCCCCTAGGTTGAGTTAGGTCAAGTTGCGGACCAAAGAAAATAGAAACTAAAATAGACAAAGAGTACAAACCCGACACTATGCAAAAAAAGAACATTAACACGAATTGGCAGATTTTCCGTAAAAATAACACGATGTAGAACGATCATAGATAGGAAAAAGAATAGATATTAAAAAGGAACACATTTAATATTTCTTTTACATAAACCAATTAACACAAAACGCAGGGACGGAAAACGCAACCATGACGAAGCAATTTATAATCTACAACCAAAGAGGTTCATATCAATGAATTTATTGGAACTTCCCGTTCGCTTGCATAAGTGCTCTACGGAAGTGAAAGATAGCTTCAGTAACATGGCGCTTTGACTCTAAGTGGACATTGGAACATATAGTAAAATATTTAAAATTCCCTTACTCTGTCAATTGTTAATATATATTGCTGGAATTAAATAGAGATCCTCATCGTTTTGATTAACAACATCGTACCACATTTAACGTCAATTAGTTGTATATTTTTTGAGTGATCGTGTTCACAAACAAACATGGTCATCACGTACCCTCCACGAGTATGTAATGCTTGGTGTTGGGAACAAATAAAAAGTAAGCCTATCCTCTGACCTGTAACAATGGCATAGTTGAACCTCCAAGGAACACAAGAGTAAAGAGAACCATTATAAGTGTTGTGGTCACCAGGACATAGTGCTTCTCTTCCTCAAGCTCCAAGTGAAGACTGAGGGCAAAGGAAACAGCTCCTCGCAGACCTGTTAACACATTTATAATAAGATACATTAACCAACACAACATATAGGGATTATAGGGGGCTTTTCAATTTAAGTTAACCCTTGATAGGTATATTTTGATAAATCATAACAGAAAAATCCATAGTGCAAGCTAGCAGGATCCAAAATAATCAAAAGTCAATATACTCAACGCCAAAATAAAGTAGCCACTCAATTGGTTTGCCTTAGTGTTGGTGTTATATCATGTATTAAACTGAAATTTCCCATAAATTTCCTTCAGAACATTTACTAACACTACTGTACTTACTTTTGTATCTGTAGCCAATAAACTACGAAATAATTATGAGGCCAGAACAGAGTTATCCGACTTACTTGAATTTCCATATAGCTTGACATTTTTCTGGTGAGCATCAAACATTGGTTAAACGTTGATAAAAAGTTGCTCAGAATTCTAACCAGTAACTAAAGCAGCCAAGACATTGTTTTCGTACGTTTTGGCATTACCTACTCTTCCAAACACTTTGGATTTGCTAATGTTGATCTATAGTATACAGCATTTATTGTTCATCTATCCTTGGCGTTGCTTATCCGAATTTGCCCAGAAGCTCAACTCCAGGATCTTTCAAGGAACACAGTTGAAAACTTTCTCTAGTTCAACAAAAACTATCAAAAAATTGTTCTTCTTGGCAGGGAGCCTTACTTGCACCTATTAATGGCAATAAACCATGCCTAACTTTTGTGATCATTAGCATGATGAGAGAGTAGCATGTGGTACAAGGTTTCCCATTGATTATGAGTATTTTAAAATGAACAGGGTGTTTTTGTATGATATAAATTTGCAAATAAAGCAAACATTTGCACAAGAACAGGCCTTTTGGTTTGCTACTGACCAGACATGTTCTTAAGCATCTGACTTTATCGGACATTTGGTCAGGCTTTAACAGTCACTGTTTTTGCCGGATAATTTCTTCCGGGCCAACATCAATTTTGCTGGGCAGGTCTGATACATAAGAACAGGGTTGCTATTGTTGGCCTCATCTAAGTGAGTGAATGAAAACAAAAAAGCAAACATGACATATCAACTCACCACTGAACCACATAATGAACTGATTCTTGTATGTGATTTTGTGCTCTCGGAAATAATTCATCAGAAAAGACAATGGGAATATATTAGCTCCTCTACCAAGCAGAATGAGTACCTGTTTTGTGAAAGAAAAAAATTAATGTGATAAGTTGCTTAGTACTGCAGTTCATAATATTTAGACAGATTGATAATTTCAAATTTAAATCAAAATGGTGTTATTCTAGAAACAACCCCCCCAAAAAAAAAATTATAAAAAAGAGCCTGACCCTTTGATTTTGTACCTTTTATCATTAGATTAACAGATATATACATTGCATTGGGATTTAACTGGATGAGATTAAACCCTTAAATTAATACAACTGAAGAAAATAATTAACATGGGAGGCTTAAAGACCTTTGTACTGACATGTCCCTGATTAAAATAATTTACTGTCAATGTATTTGTTGGTATTAGTGTGTGTCTGAACATTATATGTCATTCTTTGTTAATGGGCTTTAGTAAGGTTAAAAACGAAAATCTCTGACACTCTTGTCCTACTTATCTGCTGTGCAGGAATCAATTAAGGCGGGGCAGAACAATAAGGGGCAGAGAAGTGAGTGTACATGATAAAGTTTATCTAAAATTGATCCCCCTTTATACTCACAATGCTCCAAATTGTGAACGCTGGCTTCACATTCACTTTGAAACTAAATATGGCAAGTCCTAAATATGCAAATACACAGGTTTCTGAAAATAACATCAACAAATGTAAAATTGAATAAAAATTTACTGTAATCGATACTTTTTTCAACATGATTAACTTTAACCAATAAGAAATTTTATGTAGAAGTTTTAATGAAATATTTCAAACATCATCTATTAGCCCAGGCAAACCAAACTTTGCACAATTTACCAATCATCATCGTTTAAAGTCAGAGGTCCATGTAACATGGGTTAGTGAGTCAAACCCATGATACAAACCCCTGACTTTAAACGATGATGATGTTTTGCTTAAGAGACTGCTTTACAAGCTTGTTTTCAAACAGTGAAGTGAGACATCTTGATTGAAATTCCTGACACATATATCACTGCAAGGTTTTCTTGGACAAAAATGTGAGAAAACAAAACTTGCAAGTCTAACATACACAGTGATTGACAAAAAGAACAACACCTTCTCAATTCAGATTTTACAATTAGATCACATAGAAAATAATTCACAAATTAACCTGAATAAATGTATTCATCTAGAAGTTTTTCCCTTCTCCTGTGAAATTGACTAAAAAAGGTTCATAAGGTTTGCTGGAAAATAAACAATATCATTCATTAAGAATTAAAAAACATGATATGGTAACGTTATTATATTCTGACAGTAAAGTTTACCTGCAATGAAAGCAATGGTACGGAATGTTTGCTGAACTGTGATCTGTGACACCGGGGATAAGTTGAGATGAGTGTAGTGGGACATGACAATACCACAGAACAATATGGCCATGATACCTGTAAATACAACCAGAATTTGGATTAATGTCACATTTTTTAATTATGTTTAAAAAACGATTATTTATTGTGGCCAAGAAGATAGGCATGAGCAAAAATGTATACTTTTAAAAATCCATGAAAACAGATACTTCCTCACTAAGAATCTAAGGTATCCATAATCGATATTTACAACACGATCAGCATTATCATCTCTGACCTTTTACATCATGACTCAAGAAAAGGAGACTAAGCAAATTAATTGACCGCATGAGATTGATTCCACTCTTATAGAACAGTAGTAATCATTGACTTTTCTTTGTGCCTGAGACACCAACTGTGTGACTGTTTATGAATTTGATGTGATAATCCACCGTTCAGGTCATCGCATGTCAGCGAGGGGACCATGATAACCAAACGTAGCCCAGGTTAGTCAAAACTCTGAATCATTTTATGAATCACGCTATTTTTTTTACTAAAGTGTACTCTAGAATAAAAGGATTATTCCATATATCCACAGATATGTGTATGAAGCTATCGTGGGATGGCTGAGTGATTAAGGAGACAGATTTTAGAGACGGCTATCTTAAAGCATTGTGGGTTTGACCCCCTCAATGGGACAAACTTCCATGGTTCAAAATTTGTAGAAAGTGGTCATAGTGGTACCCGGCTATAGGCAGTGAAAGTCTATGTAAGATTCTTAAGGCTAGGCGTCTAAAAGGCTTGATTCCCTTCTATAATTCGTATGAAGCTGAGAATGAACAGGTATATCTCCATTGGGACTGTCAGTGTCATAGTATACTGTGAAGTGAATTGAGTTATTAGCTCTAATCAGTGCAGTTATAAATAAGGGGAACAAATACCGAATCACCCAAGCTGAAACTAGGACAAAAGTATCAAATAAATAATTTCTAAGAAGAAGCTAAGACAACCAATTGAATGTCTGCGAGTTTCTCACCTGATAAATGTATTCCTTCAGCCAGAGCGTATGGCAAATAAGAAAAGCAGAACACCATACCAACTTCTAATGAAGGGGTCTTGTGGAGATCAATGAATTTTGTTAGCTGGTAGAAAAAGAATGAAATCATAGTGAAAACAATAAATTGGAATTGACATGATAATAGATATCAATACATTGACTACCATAAACAGATATGATATTTATCATATTAGTTGGAAAATGGTACCCGCATGAAACATGTTTTTAGTTTCAAGTTTACATTCAACTTAAATACTGCCGAAAAAGCACTTTTTTTTCGCGAATCCAAAAAAAATGTTCATGGGGGATTTAATTTTCGAGGATGCTGATAAGTATGTTCCTCAAATCATCAT
>JAUUEB010031433.1:0-16607 GCA_032362205.1 Clione limacina
AACAAGTTCACAAATTAGTGTCGCCCACCACCATGCCACTAGGCACTATTATTAGGAAGGCACTTTAGTGCCTAGTGAACAAAGCTGTCTTCTAGGCACTATTATTAGGCATGGAAATGAGTGCTGAGGGGCAAAATTGTGCACTAGGCACTATTATTCCCTAGGCACTATTATTAGGAAGGTGAGAGTAAGAGACCAGTCCGTTCTGAGGTGTCACCATAGGGACGTGTCTCTGATTGTACTTAGTACCCTAAATAAGTGACAGATTATCAGTAGCCGGTGTCTACCAATTATACGTCCAATAACTACCAGTGTCAACGCGTAGGAACTGATTTTCTAACGAAAGTGTTATAGGGGGTCTATTAGGCTAACAAAAACTTACTTTGGACTGATCAATTGAACAACCAATGATCACTTGACAAAAATTATATATTTCTGAAGGTATGCAATTTTTTATACGAACTTACTTACAACAGAAGAGTTTAAGAACTTCTAATAATACAGTCACTTAAACTATGGAATATACCTACATGATTATCACAGAACATTCAAGATTACTGAATACGTTTTGCAACTTTATATACAACGAAAAGGACTACACATTATTTCTTAATAAGAAATTATGCGTTTTAATAAAATAAAAAAATTCGTACGCCCGGCGCCCTGACTTTTCAGGGACCCACACTAAATATACATTGATAATTTTACTCGCCTGAATTGAATGAAAAGACCCTTACAATATCAATGTTAATTAAGATTTTGCTATTATAGCAAAAGTAAATAGAATTAACAAGTTTGACCTCCACGGCAATATCAGGATTAGAGACTCCTGTTCTTAAAGATCAAGTTTATTGTTGCAGTCTGGTTGATTGTAAATTAAATCAATAAAGATAAAGTTCAAGCAACATCCGATAGGGTCGAAAATAGTTGAATTATCACACTCTTTGCACATGAAACGATCTGTTTTGTATAAATATTTCTCTTGGTCAAAGGGAAACACACCCCCTCCCCCGACATAGTTTTTCTGAAGTTCACTTCATTCTGAAAGTTGTGAAATACCACAGGTCAGACTTCAAGGACTGACCAACAATTGACCGACTGTGATCAACTTGTAGTAACAAAAACAAATCAATGACCCTACAAGCTTCACACTTGGTTAAGTTGCCGACAAAGATAATGAC
This sequence comes from Clione limacina, assembly GCA_032362205.1. Taxonomy (NCBI): domain Eukaryota; kingdom Metazoa; phylum Mollusca; class Gastropoda; order Pteropoda; family Clionidae; genus Clione; species Clione limacina. The sequence goes on from JAUUEB010031433.1 coordinate 1,182, forward strand.
ATTCATGGACCTAGGTTAAAACAATGTTGATAGATTCCTTTAGGAAAAATCACACCAATTCAATTCAAGCTGGATGTAAAATGGCTAGCAGAGATGATTAGACCTGGGTTTCTTTTTGTACGAATTGATTAAATGATCGTGCTTTACGGAAAGGTGATAAATGCTTTTGTCAAAAATTGCTCCAGACCTAGTATTACAATCAACCCCCTTGATGCGACATGTGCTATGTACATGTGAGAATATATTCAAAGGGTATACTTTCTTGACCAACTTTACATTTATGCATAGTAGTTTGGTTCATCTTTTATTTAAGGTATGGGAGTGTTAAAGATATAACTACATCGCCCCCAAGAACGATGCTCATATATCATAAAACTTAGTAATCACGTCAAAATCACAACGAGGACACCAACATAAAACAAAAATCAGATTCAAATTATCTAGGCTCTTCTATAAGAAATTGTTATCACAATAAAAAGGATTCTCCTGAACTTTGGTCACCAACGAGCGAAAGAAAAGGCTTGTGTCGTAAAACACATATTCTAACTTCCTCGTTAATATTCAAATATTTATATTCAAACGACTAATATACACCACACATATTACATGGTTTTAAACCAGTTTGGAATTGTTATTGCTGAAATATAAGCATTCACGAAAGTAAGTACCGCTACTGGAAAATGCGCATCATTGATAAAAAGCAAGATTCAAATTTGAATTTAAAAGTATTATAGGAAACGCTCATTGACCGGAAAAATTATAGCTATAATAAGGTGACCAGGAAGTGAGAAAACGTGCGGACAAATTTTCGATGGTGCATTTTTTCACTTTCCTCATTACTATTCATCGATATGCAAATGAGATAATTTTCATATGTTCATATGTTTCAAAAGAAATAAGTACTACATCTGTTTTGATACAATTTGGTTATTTTAGCGTTTATAGTTGCTCAGTTGAAAACTATCCTTACCTTTTTTAAAAGAGGGCTCAGTTAAGACTACCAGATTTTATGTTTTTTTCTTCTTTCGGTAGAACCTTCCCTTCTTTAGGTAGAACCTTCCCTTTTAATGATATAAAAGAAACTTTTTCATTTTATACAGAGATCATAAACAAAAGTATTTTATTTCCTTTATTTTGGTAGAATGTTTCCGCTACTCTTGAAACATTTATGAATGGAATACTCAGGGCAAAAATTGAAACATTGGGGTTTAATCCTGGGCAACACCGATTAAAATCAAACCTTACCCAATATTTTCCATATTAGTCCAAAAGAAGTTCCTATGAATACAATCCTGAACCCTAAGAAGAAAATTATTTGACACTTCAACACAATATGAGCCTCTAATAAAATGACGACGATGTCCCCTAAGTCTGTTCTGAGGTGTTACCACAGGGACCTGTCTCTATGAGTCTGTGCCCTGTTAGGTAAAGTATATATAACATATGCAATAAAATAACTGATTGATTGTACTTATAACCTAAATAAGTTACAGATTGACATCAGTTAGTGGCTGTCAATCACTCGTCCCATGGCTACAAGCAGATGCGTAGCCAGGATTTTGAAATGGGGGGGGGGCAATCTCGCATATTATCAAAGCAATGGCCAAAATGTTTGAGATTGGTTCAAAATTAGGCAAATTCAGAGCAATTAAGAGCGATCGAAATTTTTGAGATTACTTAAAAATTGTGCAAATTTAGAGCATTTTTGTATCTCAAATGGGGGGGGGGGCTTTTCCCCATGTCCCCCTGGCTACGCACCTGGCTATCAGTGTCAACGCCTTGGGACTGATTTACCAATAACTAAGTATATATTAGACAAACGAAAAAATACCCCGTCTTATTAATTGAACAATCGATAAACTTTGATACAATGATCATATTTCTCTAGGACTGTACAAGTTTATGAATACCATACGATTTCTACAGTTTGTGTAGCAGATTGAAAGAAGCTAAGTCCTAAGTTCAAACATTATAAAAATCAATTGACTAACTAATAAGGCTAGTATTGGTCTATTTTTAGTGAATTGTACAAGCACGAGTTCTCATTCCTTAAGCAATAGATGTTATGATGAAAACAAATTGTAATGTAATCAAAATCGATTGCTTGTATCTCTTACCGACTGAGTGAAAAATTGGAAGTGCTAGTTCTTCGTAAACAAGGTAACCCGCCATCTTTGTATCGTTGTCTGTATTGTCCAGTCATAAGATACGGACACCCAACTCTTAGAAAAGACATGCATTCAATGAGTAAATACCACAGATTCTAATTGTTCTATTATTTACCCTCCTTCTTCGTATCTGAGTATTTCGTGTGATTTATTAAGCTTTATCATCGAACGCTTGATTTTTATTTGAGGATTAAGATTGACAGACAGAGGACTATTTGACTATCTAATTTAGATGTATCGCATCTAACACCGCATATCACTGCATATCACCTTCTGAAGCAGTAATCCCTTATATTCCCACATTACCATGTAAAATGTGTCAAAATACACAATAGACGTCCAACATTTCTATCAGAAAATAAATTGACAAGGATAACTAACACATGGACCGCGTTTAAAAGTATTTAGGTTAGATGTTACGATGGCTATTATGTACATACGTATTTTGAATAGATTTTATTGGTTTGGAGCATTTTACGAAAGTACAATTTTCGTAAAGGTTTCTTTATGATTAAAGCCAAAATGTTTTGGTCAATAGACACGCCGCTTGAGTAAATAAAAATTAAACAACTTATAAAAGGAATAACTAATAGTTTAAAATGATAACTAAACTAACAACTTCTTTTCATGTCAAATCACATATGATCTCATGATTTTTTTCTTTTATACCCATATACAAACTTATGAAGAAACGCAAAAGTACCAAGAATCTGAGACAATTTTTTTTAGAATGACTAAAATAATGACAAATATTGCAATCAAAATTGTTAATATTGTAAATAAGAATATAAAAATAATCATAACATGTATCTACTATGTATGTATATGTGTGTACATTTATGCACACCTCACAGTCAGTTCATCAATGTTGTATGAATACATTACTTGAAGTAACTGTTTGAACGGGATTCTGGTTTGGATTATGCTCAAATTCATTGACATGTCTGTAGATACACTGCAATAAAATTAAAAACTAACTATAATATTTTTTTTTTCTCGGTCTCTGAGTAGATACGTTATTCTCAGTGAAATACGAATGGGATTCTCTACGGGTATAATATTTCATATACTAAATCATCGTTATTACCATTATCCTTTTCTACAGGGTGTTTCTGTATTATTAATTAAAAAAAACAATCCTTGAAACGTTATAGAAAGAAAAATCTGCTAGTTTATGGCCAAAAATGTATTTAAGATGTGTGTTGCACCACGTTCATGGTCAATATTCCCTTTTGTGAGCGAGAAAGTAAAGAGGAAATTTCGAGGATATAATTTCATCATTATATAATGACTGCCTTTGTAAGCAATATTGTTCCAGAATCTTCACAAAATTAATTAATATGAATTATGATTATTTATGTGCAACATTTCATAAAATCGATAACAAATCAAGCAAATTACTGTTATGAACTTATAACTAATACTTTTGAACTACGCACAAATACTTTTGTTAGCAGCATAGAAGGCGTCTGTGTGGAAGTCTCGAAATTCCTTCTTTTACTTTTTGCTCATCCAAGAATGACCCATGGTTACATCAATTCTTGATGCCGAATAAAATCTTAAATTAGTTTGTGATAACCCGTTGAAAACCAGATGTTTCTATACAACGGTTCGGGAGTTATTACAATTTTATCGGTTAACGATAAAGAATCACCCTCTCGAGTAAGAATATATTATAATATTTAAAAAGTTATTAAGCATACATTATGCCACATTATGTCATTTTGAAATAATGTTTCAACACAAAAAGATTCAAATAGTTATGTTTGCTTCATCAATTCGCAGATCTTATCTTAATCGCCGTTTTCATCGAGAGCACTTTTATTTTTCAACTAATTTATCTTCTTATTTCTCTAAATGCTGGCTTGATTTTAATTGTTTCTCACATTTACTTACATTATCTAATTCATAAAGGAATTTCCTTTAATATGATATGTCAATATTTTGTTGATATTATTGTGCTCAAAAGTGGTCGAATAGATGCGCTCAGTATTTCATCAACCTTATAGAAAAGTTGTGCCAACAAGCAATTATCTACATGTCTTCAAATACACTGGATCGCAGATTATTTCTAGCAAACACATTGGTGTGAGAATCGTACTGCAGTATGGTAATTGATGATCAAGATGTCTGTTATTTCGAAATCCTACTTGAATAGAGAACATTGAATAGGTTTCTTCAATGAATTTAAATTTCATGACACAGAACGATAAAACAATATTTTGATAATTAAGAAAAAATATGTATACAAACAGTAAACCATGCCATACAATAATAAGACACAGTGTTGATGCAAATCGTACATTCAAGTGCAAATCACCCACGATGCCAGGTAATTCAGCTAAACTTAAGGTTTTGGATGATTCGTCATATTAATAGAGTCAGTTAATGATACGGTAAAAATAGTAAACGTGAAATTTATAATGTAATATCTCCAGTCCCTCTTTTCCAAAGTGCACGTGCTCGTTAGATATTAATCACCAGAAGTGTCTTAAGAAGACCCTCAAGCAAGCTCTTGGGTGATCATGATACAAAAATAATTACGCTGAAGTAGGAATCATTGTGCTTTAAGAGTTTAATCTCATTCTCCATAATGTTGAGGGTTCTCTTGTTCAATACTGACACGAAATCCGTTAATTCGACTATTACTTAGACTGTTCATATTTTCCATTATACCAATACGGCTACTTGGACTAGATTGACAATGATTTAAAATAAATAAAATTAAACAAAGAGAAAATGCGTGGGTTTTCGTCGGGGGGGGGGGGGTACAGCACACAAGGTCTTACACAAACGCACTCTTACACATACACGGCAACATGTTCCATACGTATTACGCAAATGTATAACATCGACATTGATTTTGAAAAATTATATTTTCTTATGTTGTCAAATTCATTACCCTCCACTGGATGACTACAGTCAATGGTCGGGCAAATAACGTGGGATGCACTTTCCATATTGTGTATAAACATATTATAAGCAATGAAGACTAGAGAAAGTGTCTATTAGTATACATTGGCTACTATACATTATTATTTGCCTATGTTCATATACTTACCTTCATATGTTGCAAAAGGCCCGCTTAACACGTACTTTACTAAAAAAAACATATTACAATATAATGAAAACATAGTTTTTTCGAACATTGTAAGGTTGCATGACAATAGGTCAGATGCTGCATTTAGTGAGCAATTATAATATTATACCCCATGGTGTCAGACCTCTTGGAGGCTGGTCATTAGCGGTAACTGTCCACAAAGATGTCATACAATCGTATCCAACAAGATATCTCGATAAAAAGTTATCCTCATCGGTTTATACAAGATTTTCTATAAATTGTACCGCGCCTTATAGCAAATTGAGCTGATTGAAGGGTCACTTGAACTAGCGGTAAATCACCACAGATCTCTTTAATCCATTTTTTCTGCACTTCAGCTACAGACTTCAAAAACAAAACCGCCTCTTGCTTGTAGTGAAAGAAGGAAATTATAAAGGTCGTTTGTTAATGCCTGATGGCTTACAAACCGAGATCATTGTCATGTTGAGGGCACGATATGCCTATAGGGAAGATTAGGGGACTACAATAACGGTGAACGACACCTTAATGGCTCCATATGGTCTCCAGCTAACAGATCCCAAGATAACTTCAGTCATCAGTAAACCTAGTTCGTAAGCTATCAGGTTGATCAGCTAACATGCAAGCTTTGAAGTATCATTAATTCTATGTTGGTGGAAGAGAGGGAAACTTTTAAAGGGAGAGGGAGAGTGAGAAAGAAAGACAGAGAATATTATCCATTATGCAACTCAATAAGTTAGATCAGGGGCGTATTAACTGCAGATATTAAAGAAATGTGTCACGAGCAACAACTCAGATTAACTCAACTACAACACAATGATTTGTTGTAATCACAGAAAGTCATCAGACAAGATGGTGTGTTGTTTTTAGTGAATGAAAGTTGACTCGAATAAAAACCTAGTGTTGACATAAAAAAGGGGAGTGAATCATGTCTAAATTTTATTTTGTTTGTACACGATGATTATTGATGCGCAAACCATAACTCTTAATTCGACAGTTCACAAAATTATTACTAAAAAAATCAGTTTGCTTGTTTTGTAGCTGCTATAATTCAGTGATTTACTTAAACGTATTACCACCGCATGTTGCGTCTGCCGCATAGTTTCCCCTTCCAGCCACCAATTTGCAAGTAATCCGAAGATTTGTGATCGATTTGTGCCTATCTAAGATGCCAATCAAACTGTTCAAGCGTGACATTGGCTGCACAGGTGGTCATTTGCTACAGAGGATTCTGATCGAGCACGTACGTAATTGGACAATAACCCTTGTAAAACTTAGGAGGTCAACAGGTTTAGTGAAACAACGCGTGACGCCCCGCCCTCTGCTGATCACTGATTATTCTTATAAAGGCATCACTAGGTCAGGTGGCCAAATCATTCATTTATTATTCTCAATACGAGTCAGTTAGTTGTTTAAAGTGCGTATATTGTCACCACGGATTTTAAACGTTATTTCAAAGCCTAGTGATTGTTTTTAACCTGAAAGTTTGGAGCAAGAAAGTATTTTTTCGACAGCAGATTTTGATTTTAATTCATAGAATCATTATGGATTATTTCAATGCTTATGGATTTATTGACTTCAACAATGGTGACATGTAAGTACACATCTGTGTCTGTTTATCTTATTTGGCTTAATCTGCACTTTTAACCGTGTAATTTTGTTTTTAAATAAAAGCATTATGACCCTCCTTCTATTCCTTTTGTTAAAGCTTTAATCCTTTACTAGATACTTTTAATCAATTTAAACCTTAAAAATAATGCTACTTTTCCTAATGCGGTGTGGGCATGGTAAGTTTTTGACGGGAAAAAATGTGTTTAAGAAAAGAGGAAAAATAATGAGGAAGTAAGATTTATTGAGTGAGAGAGAAATCAAGCCAGGTAAATTTTATAGTAGTCATATAGTAGGTTCTCATATTATAAGGATCTATCTTTTTATGTGCTTTTTGTAACGTAGTAAGTGATTCATCAATATCATATTATGAACTAGGAAACTGCAGTGGTCATCCATCGCAAGTTGTATATTACCACCTGTTAGTCCTGAACCCTGGAGGGGAGTGAACATGTCTATGAGTTGCTTTGTATTATAAGTGATAATTGCAGTAACTTCAAAAGCAAGTCTATCTGTCCTAGGGCTTTACTCTCCAAACCACTGATAATGTGCTAACAAGTTGATACACACCCCCAGGCTGAGAGTGTTTGGTCCGGTTTTTACCATTTCCTTGTTAAAGACTTCCTATCAGACTTAACTCTTTCTGTGCGTTATGATGCGATATTATGTAAATTACTAACATTCTACCAAAATGGTTTCTAACAACAAAGCGAAATAAAAAAATTATCGTAATTTTAATAACTATGAATAATGAAACTGTGCTTAGTTTATGTTGATATACATATACATGATCAATGTTGAATGTGTTAAAATAAAGTATTGAGATCTCCCTGAGCGTTATTTGCGTTTAGCTGTAAACGATATGTATAACAAAGTTTAGGAATTATTGTATTAGAACACGATAATTGTATCGTATTTTCCATTAGTAGAACCATCAAAGAAAATTCTTCTTTCCAAATATATTGCTAGATTGTTCACAATATATATTCCCCAAATTTCTACTTTAGTTGATAATATAAATGTTAGCTTTGTAATTATTTGTCAAATTAATTTCATTCAATGTAACCAGTTTATAAGTACATTGTTTCTAAAAAGGTAATTCTACTTGTTCGTACATTGTTTCTAAAACACCTGCAAGTTGAGCCAAATCAGTAGTAGTTAGCTTAACCATATGCTAGAATGGTAACCGGAAACTAATGTATAATCTTATTACAGTGTCCCCATCAGATAATCTTTGAGGTTCCTTTCGACCCATCAAACATTTTATTGTCTATAAAATCATTTAATCCTCTCGTCATCACTCTTGACTAACCTGACAGTTTTTTGGCATGTGTCAAGTCAGAGTACGCAATAAACAGTGACGTAACTACTTCGGGTGCCATCATCACGATTGTTTGCTTATGAACTTTTCGCAAATTGATTATCCTTTCTCCACGTCATGACTTCTGTTTAAGACTCAAAATGCTACACTGGATACTGAAATCTGATAGCCTTTCTTTAAGAGCTTTATGGGTGTGTCTGTTGTTACAAACAGGATGAAATCGTTTATAAAAATTATCTTTAATAGGCACATGTCGAAGTATCCATATTATCCTATTTAGCAACTGCAAACCGGTGCTTTAGTTGATTGTGGCCTTATGGACTATTAAGCCAGAGTTTAAGCAGATGTGTTCAACATAAAAAATGATTATTTGATTAAACAATCAGAATAAAAGATTTAATGAAATGCAGCAACAGTTACATAAACTATGCTAATCAGCCTTGCATCTTTTTATTTTTCAGTTTGTTCCGAGCTCCTGATGCACCACGCAAAAGTCAGAACCCAAAACCTCACAACCCTCGTGTATTGCCTGACATACAGATAAAGATCCGCGCTCCCTCAAGTCGTAAACTCATATTCCCTGCATTGGAATTGAGGACACCACCAAGGGCCACAAAACGCCAGAGAGCCAGAAAAGCTTCAGTTCAGAACAAGAAACTTAGTGCTGTATGCAGATCTCTGTTCCGTGAGGAATTGACAGACCAGACAAAATCTGCTCGGGATACACACGTAAGTTCTTTTTAAATCTATTATTACTTTTGGTGTTAATCAAAGATACAAGTTTTGTTTAGTTATCAGTGTTTGTGATATTCTAGCAACAAATTAACAGTATTGAGCACCATAAACCGAACTAACATAGTGAGAAACATGTTTTGGGGAGGGGGGAATGTGCTTGTGCTTTTTTCTGGTAAGGAGTCTTAGAGGAAATTATTTACTTCACACATGGCACGAAATTGATTCGGAGAAACTGTACACATCTCAATAGATATTTATAGTCTTTACAATGGATTGAGCAGACGAGAAATGTAAATATTACTACAATTTCTTACTTTGTTTTGTTTGATCATTCGCATCAAAGGACATGAGAATTTGTAGTACATGCGTACATTGATAATGAAACATACTCTGCGTGTATGGTCACACCATCACATTACGTTTTCTTACCACACTTGGTTACCCCCCTTTACTCAAAATCAGTTCAACATTTTTTTAAAAAGAGTGAACAAACAAAAATTCCGTTTCACCATCAATGGGCCTCGCCATATGTATATATCATTTCTATTTCTATCATAAACTATATAATTCAAATATGATAATCCGCCTTAAGCATATTTCTCTATTAAATATCTGATATCTTTCTCCAATCCATAGGTGCAATCTGTATACAGAAAGCTACAACTTCTCTGTAAAGACATAGACAACACAAACACCAACAAAGACATGAATAAAACACAACAAGATACCAGACAACAAGATACCAGACAACAAAATACCAGACAACAAGATACCAGACAACAAGATACCAGACAACAGTTTGCCGGAGCTCAACCTTTTCATTTACAGTAAGTTATCTACATATTATATTTCACAGACTCCGCTCCTTTGTATCTGAACATTTCTGACCTTTTAGCAAAATGATTAAAATACGTTTGCAAGTTTTTTTTTTATCTTTAATCAACAACAATCATTACTTGCCTCAGTGTCTTAATCTTATTATTCAATTGTTAAAATGAACTATCACTACAGTAACTCTAAGTGTATAAAAACATAATTAAGTTCTTTACACTTGCTCATTATGTCCAGTATTCCTAAGCAGAAAATATAGTATTATAACATATATTATGGACACTTGGAATCTGACGATAAAATTATGGCGTTTGTTGATTGTTAATCACTTCATAATGCAAATTTCGTTCATTGCTTGAACATATTTCTCTCAGTTTTCGTAGAATTACATTTCTACACACAAAATTGTGGTTGTGCTGTCTTAGCTACGGTCTGATTGTTGCCTTTCTTTGTTTACTTTCATTATTTTTTTTAACCATAATTTGCTATGGCCAGTTACTGTGTCTTGTTTGTTATCGATTTTCTCCTTTCTTTGCTTACCTATTTCATATAACAACCGTTATATTGTCATTTTTTCTGTTTGTATAGTTACGAAAAATTTAAGTATTTTTTAGGCATCAATTGGACTCTGATCTGACGTGTTACAAGTTATGATTTTATATATTCATATAAGAAGCTTATATCCTATGTTCATAATTAAAACAGAACCACGACCAGATGTCCACACAAACACATTATGTATCATCCGCTTGCGACAAATACAAATATCTGTGTTTGTTTGTTAAAGTCATGTAATTTTTACATCAGCTAAAACAAATTAATTTCTATCACCTTACTGACAAAAATACCTTCTTAGATATTTGCATATAAATAACAATGGGTGAATTATGTTGGGAAATTAAAATACATATAATATTCTCTTTTCAGTGATATGCAAACATTAGACGCTGTTGACCAACAGAAAACACCGGAAGCTGGTTCCTTAAACGCATGTTCAGATGAGAAAGAGAAAGACACAATGGCCAGCGTCCACTACGAACCTAGTGATGAGGAAGAACATGATCTTTCAGAGGAGAGTCATTACGTTTTGAATAAGTGAATTTTTCGTATTTTTTAACATTCTAGAATTATTTATTTCCATTTACAAAATAACGTGCAATAGAGAAAGACATTTCTTACGAGAGAACAGAAAAAAACACGAGAATGAATGGTCTTATGACCTTGTTTTAATCAGGTGACTGAAAGCTTGAACGTGTTCCGTCATATGTAAAATATACTGATTCTCGTATCGAGTACTTGACTCTTTAAGCATTTGACCAAGAACAGTCTCAAGACAAAAGAGTTCGTAATATATTCACAATATACCACCCGTCCATGAGTTTTACAATATTTGTACAACTATATTAGTGCTCTGAAGTACCATCCAAGCCATTGGTTATTATAACTTATTTCCTAAGTCACATTCATGTATGTAAATTATACATATATGTAATTATCGAACTGTTAAAATACGCATCATTGTGATATTCCAGAAGCGACATCATGATTCATGATTGATTCATCAAACTAAAAATCCATTTTATGTCCTTTGATTGAGTTCTTAACTGAATTCCCATTTGATCCTACCCCTTTTCATTCCATGATATAGTTTTAACTTGTACTTAGTTAAAGAATTCCTGTTTATTTTCTTAACTTCTACCTATGGCTATATGGCACTTGTGTAACATAAGTGAAGAAACCATAATCGACACAACATCTGTTTATGCACTAAATGATATATATATAGATCTGTGACAAGAAGTTTTACTTTTAGAAAAATATCAATTATTGAAATATATTCACAGACAGGTATGACTTAATTGTGTCCAGGCGCGTAGCCAGGGGGGGGGGGCATGAGAGAAAGTCCCCCCCATTTGAGATCCAAAATGCTCTAAATTTGCACCATTTTAACTAATCTCAAAAATTTCGGCCGCTTCGCGGTCTTTTCTTTAATAATATGCTCTTAATTGCTCTAAATCTGCATCATTTACACCTATCCCAAAAATTTCGCGGCGATTGCTTTAATCGTATCCGAAGTTGTCCCCCCATTTCAAAATCCTGGCTACGCGCCTGGTTGTGTCTTAAAGCACCTTACAGATATGTTAAACTAAAGATTGGCCTGAAATGTGTTTTCATGTCATGGTAAAGATGTACAAAGTTAACATCTTCTACTTATCGCACCTTTACGCCATGCCGTGGTTAATAAGAACATCATAATTGATCGTAAAACAAAACAATTATCAACAAAAAATAATTTGTCATTGAACATTTATTACTTATCTTTATGATTTATCATTTATCTAATTTGCAAAATACCTTGCTTCTAATAGAAATAAATTACTGATATAAAAGCTCAAATCAATGATTCAACCAAAAATTATAACCTGGTTTTAAGGGACAATTACAACAATAACATGCTGTAGCAAAACAAGATATCCGTGGAAATAAATCACCACTGAAAGACAAATTTACTTGATATATAAATGACTCTTCATATAGTCCTTCAAAGCCATAGAGATAAAATTATCAACCCCACATACAAAAAGAAGAAGAAGATTTGATGTTTACAACCAGCAAAAAACAACATACAAACTACATTCTAAATAAGGTCCTCATAGTATTTAAATTCATATTTTCAATAATGTATTTTCCATGACAATGTCTCCGGATAATGTATCCATTTTGGTTCTGATTAGTTATAAATTTTGTCATATCATTATAATGTTTACATTTGTGTGAGTGAATCTTGTGTTAATAATCCCGAGCTGCCTTTTCTTTGATTGTATAAAAATCGTGTTTTATCACCAAAGGAATCAACTTTGCCATTAAAATAATGTAATTATTATCAATATTGACATTGATTACGTTTCAGGGTGTAGAACTAACTGTAAACCGTAAAAATTGTTTAAAATTGAAAATGTTTAGCATAGCATCAAATAGCATTTAATTTGAAGTAAGCATAATTTTTGACTAATGTAAACGTATTTTTTAGTCAACCTTATTTGTAATCATATATTTGGATAAAACACAACTATGATAAACTATCATAATTCTCAAATTTCACTTTCCTAGCCTTTATATTGTACATACACAAATATTTTCGTCACAAAACATAAATTTCACTCCATGGTTATGACTGTTTAATCCAAAACGTTTCTATATGAAGGTATATTAATAACTAGTTTTATGTTTTTATGAATCAAATTGAACGAAGTGACTTATAGTTTGTTATAAAATAATTAAGAAATATGTTTTGACTTACAATTTTGAATATATTATTTGTACTTTAGAATTTAATGTATTTGCCAATGTTGAACAAACTGTGATATTTGTTGATTCCATGTTGAATTATTAATGAATAAAATTATGAAATCCATCATAGCTGTTTTTACTTTGTTTATATATCTTTTCTTCATTTGACATAACCGTTTTTTTAATCAGCCTTTTAGGGTGTTATATTTGATACAGTAATACTTTGAAATATTCTAAGGGTAAGCATTAATGTTACCGTTGCAAAAATGAGTTACTATTTGAAGCGATACTGAGGCGGGGAAACATCGGGGCCATGTCCCTAAGTCGAGTGTGCCCTGGTTCGAATCGAGTCGGTTTCAAAAGTTAGCTGGCACTACCACAACTGGTCTAGTGTTTGGGCAAAAACACAAATATTGGACTAACCATTCATGTAACATTCTTATGTTTTAAACACCAACCCTCTAACCATCGAAATATGTCATCTTCATTTCCACTATCTTTTTCCAGCTTGTCACATCCCCTTGTTTAAGATAAGTTTGGGCTCAAACTAGCTGAATTTGCAGAAATTAAGTACAACCGAAAATTATAAGAGACTTTGACAGACCTTTTGCGAACATGTCTTTAACATTTAGTCATCTTTATCATTGAACCGCTAAGTGCTTGATCATGATTTCGCATTTTCTAGTCCTAAATATCCTTTTTATTCAAATAAATTGATACAAATGCTCTAGACAAAATATTATGACTTTAGTAAGTGGTAAACCACAAAACCGTCTTTTTTGTTAAATTCAAAGGTTTTAGAAGACAAAATAGAAGACATTTTAAATTAAAAGCCCTATGATGCATAGTGGAACAGGCGTTGAAACTTAAGAATTGTGTTATTAATTTTGGAAAACTATCCTTTTACATCCTGAATATCAAATCCTTTGTTCCCAAGGCGATAAACAAACGTCAATGAGTAAACTTCCGGGTTATATTAATATATATTGTGTTACTAGCGACTTCGAAGAAGAAGAAGACCAATTTGCCCACAAACTCTATTAGAAAGGACACCATTGCCAAAAGTTAGGCGCTTCGCGTCAATGTCCCCCATCCATTCAAAAGCCTAGAAACTACCCTGAATTCACCAAATAGAATAAACAATACCTAATTAGTTATAAGCTGCGTCTTCGTATAAAAACGTGTTTGTTGAACAGACTATGTTTTCTTCGCATATCGCGCTTACCTTTGGATAATTCCCAAAGAGCGCTTCCGATCAGGAAGTAATCAGAACAATGAGTAAGATGGTGACTTAAAGCCCATTGAACTAAAAACATAGTAAAATACTCAACACTACTTAAAAATCGTAGAATGTACCAAATTACACCAAGGTATTCGAAGTATCACTTTGATATGTAAGAAATCACGTGTTAAAAGCTTAGCAAAACCCAAACACGGACTTATGAGGAAATCATCACGCAAGCAAGCATACAATTCAGTGTATATTGTTTTATAGATTAAAAAGATCAAATAAAAGGAATCATATCTCCACAATTCTGAAATAAAATTAGCAAGGCTTGAAATTCTAGTATTACATTGACCGTTAGCCTTGGAAATTGGAACTAATGTATTTGCCCACTTAACAGTTTTGTTGTTAAAAAAATGCATGTACAAAATTAAATATCATAACATTTCATTCGCTGTTGTTGATATGATGTAGTATTAGTGTTGCAAGCCTTGGAGCTCCACTAATGTTACAAAGTATTCTTTTCTATAGCATATTCTGACATATCATGTCATTAGAATATAATAATCATACTCACAAACAAAAGCAAACGCATCCCCTTTCAATTTACCTCTCATAACAGTCAAAGATACCCTTTCTAGTTTTTATAACTTCCTTCATACCGATTACGGGCTTGGTGTAAAGATTGTTGATGGGTTTAATTTTATTGTTTGTAACTTAATTACTTAAAATTAACCCTGGTTGAACCCCAAGGTTAAGGTCATTGTTAACTTATAAAAAAAGATAAATAACAGTTTTGATTCATACCAATAAATTTGCTTTAGGTCCTCTAATTCAAATTTAAAAATTATGTCTGGAGACATGAAAATAGTAATAATGTTTAGGATATCAAAGGATGACTACTTGTGGTAGCAGATATTAACTAAAAAGTTTTATTTTATTCTTCACAAACCAAAGTGATTGTAAAATATAAGATTACATGCAATTTTAATTTCGGATTTTAAACTGATAACTTTATTAAAATTTGTTAAAGAGAAGAGCCGCATTGGACCGGTTGCTTTTTGAGAGATTTTATAACACCGTCAGAAGAAGAATATTAGCTGAATGAGCTATTTTTCTCATCACCATACTAATGATGGAGAGCATATATGTTTATTTATAACCAATG
>JAUUEB010031543.1:0-16606 GCA_032362205.1 Clione limacina
TTTCAATACATATTTTGATAAAGTTATATTTAAGTAATGCTGACATGGTACAATAAGGAAATGTTTTATTTTACATGATGTCGAGTGTGTGCTCTATCTAAGTACTTATGTTTCTAGGTATGTATTAAAACGATAGGGATGAATGTTTCTTCATTTGATTTTCCTTTCAATCGCAATTAATATAAGAGATAAAAAATCTTTACTTGCGTAAACAAACAAATGATATACATCTAAGAATCTTGGGAAGCGTACATCGCCTGTTAATGTCATATAGACCAAAGTAAAATAATAATAGAACATTGCGGACCATAAAGATTATATATTAAACATTCTCTATTTTGCTTGAACTTCCAAAATGATAAGAGTTTTCCTCTGTACTTACGATATTCTTGCGTTGTTTTAATTTGTGAGGATTGATGTATTGCAATGACTCTATCGAGCTTGCCCTGTATGGTCATAATTTGCTCCGTCAATCCCTCTTGTATTGCAATAACTCTATCGAACTTGCCCTGTATGGTCACAATTTGCTCCGTCAATCCCTCTTTTAAACTCTCTTGACATCTTGGATATGTCTGCCTTTGCACATCTGTGAAATAAAGTGAATTGACATAACTTGACCTTTTCAACAATCACCCATAAAATTTCAAACCATTCAGAATTTCCGTTGGATTGGTAAGCAGACTAATATCACAACTTGCTACCGATTCAAAGTTGCTGTCTTTTCACTATGTTTTTTGTTCACAGCAGATATCAGACATTTGCAAAATTCTTTGCTATTCTTTTTCTCTACCCTATGCTCTGAATAACTTGTCTTAACATCTCGAGATTACATTGGATCTCACATATTTCTGATAAATAGGTTCAAGGGACGTCAGAAAATTAGCCTATCGCTTTTATGTCATAACTAAAAAGATATTTTCTTAAGTGAAGGTTGTATTCACGGACTCAATCATAAGCAGATGGATTTTCGATGCATGCTCAATGCTCACATAAAATACTAATAGCGTTTCTTTTCATTTTAAACGGATACGGCAGTTTTCTACAAACCAACAATTTATTTTCTTTAAAGCAAATACCCTAAATCAACAAAGCTGACTTTGGCAGTAGTATCAGCTCTAGCAACAACATTTATGGTTGGACTGTTCACATTTTGCAGCATGATTGTCATGATGACAATTGTTATCCTGAAATAGTGCAAATTGATCTTAGCTTTCAAAGGATTCCTTTTTCTAAACACAATCAAAACGGCAACCATTATTCATACTTCAGTGCAAATTTCAAAACGGTAAAATACTATAGTATTACTGAATGTTGAAATAAATACTCTATATGCTAACAATAAATTGTGATAAGTTATTAAAGTTTTCGAGGTGAAATAAGTGAATTACCAGGTAGAAATTAACTAGATTAACTTTTATCAATCAAATGTATATTGTGATCCAAATTTGACCTTGATAATAGAGTTATTACACTTTGTACTACGAACAATTAAATTTACACATGCTCTTGTATTTTAACCTTGTCTTTATTCTTTGCTACATAAGACTAAGGAGTCTATGGTCCTCGACACTAAAACAAAAAAATTGAAGATCAAGGTCACTCATTATGTATTTAAACGATTTGTATAAATCTTTCTTTGTTTTTTGTTTTTTTAATTTAAATTAATATAAGATTTGTCTGCATATAAAAAAAATGTGATAAAGCAAAGACTCTTGGGAAGTGTTCATTGACTGATTATGAATTATATTATTTTAAATTGCCAAATGCCAAAAACCAGCACACTTTTAGGCCTGTTTGTATTTATCGTGACCAATTTTTAAGAGGAGACATTTCTTTTATTGTTTCATGATTTGGCGACCATTTATTATTTTATTTAAGAATGCATTACAAGATCATTATATTTCACTGATTATGTGTGATGAATTGCATGTCTGTTAATTAAATCAATATATATTTTTTTCTTATTATTTGAATAGTATAAACTAAGTAGAATATTGAAAGAACATTTATAATTGTTCGGTCAATTTAGAATAACCTAGGACCTTTAATTGTTTACGTATTTACTAAACATGAAGATGCTTGATTTTCGCTAAAGATTCTTTGTTACTTATGTTATATAAAACGATGGAACATGAAGTTGGCAACTTTTAATCAACCGTTTCCTGAATGGTGTTTGGTATTAATAGAAAGTCCGTGATTTAAGAAGACAAATAAAGGAAAAATACGCATTTTTTAGACGATTTTGTACCATTGAAAAAAGTTCTAAATTTCTTTGACATTTCCAGTCGCACATGAGACTATAAGATATTATCCAGGTGTACCTCACTGTCACACATAGTAAAAAAAAAACGATAGTGTAACCCACCGTCGGTGTACCTCTTCGTCACGACACCATGGTAGGTTGGTTTGTTTCATAACGCAACAAATATTTACACAATTTATAATCTTAAGTTGAAATTAAATTAATGTATGGCAAAAACAGATATACATAATTGTAGAGACCGAACGACACATTTTTGCTTATGCAAATCAAACGTACCACTTTCAGCGATGCCATAAAACATTTCCTTGGGTTTTTGTTACCCTATCTAACAGGAACTAAACTCTAGATACACTGTGATTTCGAGATGAATACGAGATGTCAGCCAGCGCCAGAACTATGTTAACTAATTTAATACCATGTGCATTTTGCGTATTCAAAACAAATGATATATATTGTTATCTTGAAAGTATCACCTTTGCCATTTGAAATGTTAAAATAACTTTGAGATGGCGGAAATAATTCATTACTGTATCATGTACAATCAAAGAAAACATACCTTCAGCATTCATTTGATGGTTATGCTGTGGATCTACTTCAACTGTTGTACAAGTTTGACGAGAAGGTTCATGATAATCCTGAAGTGAAGTTTCAATATTGTTGAAGTTAAAAGAGGAACTTTCACTTCTCTTGAACAATAGTTCACTTTCACTTTGTGTTGCTGACTGACGTCTTCCAAACATCTTCTGACACTCTCTTTCCACATTTTTTTTAATTCTATACTTTTCTCTTCGTCGCATATTTTTATATTCTGCACTTTGTAAGGTGTGTAATTTCATTAAAATGACTTCAAAACAACACCCTAACTCGAAAAAGATGAATTTACTAGTCTTAGTTCTATATAAATGTAGATATTGGTAGTGTTGCAAGACCACTTTGCAATGGCAATATTCAACTCAAAACTATAGAAAAGCAGCAAATTGTGAATGATGTTATCGATGACATATGAATGAAGTATTTAAAGCCATTATATTGCTCAAGGCCATCACAGCAAAGAAACGCTAGAATGTTATGATTTTATGTAATGTTAAGCCAGCCCAAGCGCAAACCGGAAACAGCTTGAGATTGTTCTTGATATTAGAAGTGTTATGTGCTCAAAGACACTCTATTCAATTGTGCAATCCTAATCTGTTTGGTTGTTTCATTAGCTATGAGTGATATTTAAAACCAATTCACTTGTCTGGTTGAATCAAGTAGATGGATCGTTGAAAGTATTAGACGGAAATATGTACGTACTTCACCTGTATTATACGATTGAACACCTGTTCCACGCATCATTTACCAAATAGTTTGAGCATTTAATCTGTGTAATGAAACACAATTGTTTTCATCTGGGGTAAATACAGGGTTTTACTTTCTACATTCTGGCACGCACTTAATTGGCAATCAGATTAAGAGATAAGCTTCATGAGCATCTCTCACCTAGCTTTAATAACGTAATGCATCATACAATTTATAATGAGATGTCTGTATTTGTTTGCTTTTTTGTCTTTCATGTTTCGGTTGCGTTTCTTGAGAATACATTTGGGCGTGAATTAGATAAGTGATGACAGGTGTGTATTGAAATATCATGTAGTGTGTCTATTCTCTTGCAATCAATGTGTAAAGTGTCTTTTAATTTTTGTATGACAGGGGGAGGTTAAACTGTGTTTTGATTTGATATTGAGTCTATTATTGTTACCATAATTTATTATGATGTCTTTGATGAATTTCAATGTTCTTCATCATTTGCTATTTTCATTAATTTACTTTTAGTGGTTATGCTCATCTTGACGGTTATTTAATTTTTTGAGCTGAGGAAACTGATTGCTATAAAAATGTAGATATTCTCATCAAAAAGGTCAACATGCAATAAGATTAGTAACACCATTTTGGTGCAGATTAAAGTAGCGAAAGTGAAGTAGGCAAAACCAGAGAAATAAGATCTTACTAAACAGGAAGCTTAAGCATAATAATGTAAGAAAATGTAACACCATAGTTCTTTCTTAAAATGTATTGTGTAAGGATCAGATCATAGACAATTGAGCAATATATTTTAGGTTTTCCAAAATGACAAACTCACTTAAACCGCACACAATTTCAAATCTTGTGCTTAATCCCAACAAAATTCTGATTCAGGCATCTCTTTTTGATAAAAAAAAAAACCCACCATGAAACCGATAAATAAATCGGCTGGTCATGCTTAAGCCAAAAGGATTATGACAAAAATTACCAATTTCAGTGATAACTTGGGGCAATGATATATATTTCCCCCCAAAAAAGTGGCAATATTTAATTTCATAATTTTTCTCATTTAATTGATGTTAGTGTGTGCATGCCTAATCATTAATTGCATTTATATAACACTTGACTCAGTGGAAAAGATAAAATAACTCCAGTCTATGATCATGGTAGGTCAAAAATTTAAGTATACAGATTCTTAAACCATATTATTCTGACTTTTAAAATTCAACCCATATTCTAAAGGAGTAAAGTGGTATGCATTAGTCCTCCCGTGAACATAAATCTCAAAAAAATCTCAAAATATTTTCTTTTTACAATCATTACATAAAATAAATTATACTCTATAAAACACCTCTTAATCAAGGTTGTTGAACACAAAATCTAAAACAACTGATTCAAAATCTACAGGCATAAAACATATTTATGTAAATGACAGGAACTCCTCATGCTGTATCAAAAACTCTGTGTGTAGAATGAATTAACAAAGATGGTCGACATGAGCAACAATTCTATAGATGTGAAGAACAATGAAAGGTGAAAAATAAAGGGATCACTTCCTCCGCTGTCTCACTTTTCTTGTTATCTGAGGAAAGACAATTATTTACAAATTTATCAAAACAAAATTTATTTATCAAGTCCAGCAGGACCTTACAAGATATCATGCTGCGAGAGCAAAATCAGATTATATTTCATACATCAATTTAAAGCATAATCTTTGATTGTGTAATTATTAATTACTGCTATAAACTTAATTTGAACATTAAATCAATACAAAAAATACACAAAAAAGGGACAGGTGGGATAACTTTATATAAGAGCTTGTGAAGGTTGTTAAAATGTAATTGATATGAATAGCATGATATAAAAAGGCAAAGCAGTTAAGGAGGTTAACAAATGCAAATGTAATGTATGCAATTAAATACAAAATTAAAACTGTTCAAGTAAAGGAAAGCATAGTATTATGTGTTTGATACACAATTTTATAGAGATTCTAAGTGCTTCACATAAGTGAAATAAAAAAAGAGGATTTAACTACGACACATGTGACTAATAATAATAATAACTAAACATGACAGAACTGTTGATTCCCTTGAGACTTACTGTTTCTTCCTCATCAGTTTGTGGCGTTGACCGGGCTATGACTTTAGAAGAAGCTACTGATGACTGTGATGTTTCAGTGTCCTGGCTGTCTTCTCCATCTGATGTGCCATTTGTAAGTCGACCCCTCCGCCTAAAAAACAAATTGAGATATTTAGGATTTAATATAGTATTAAGTCATCAGAAAATATTTGAACATGATTACGTGATTCTGTACAATATACCTCCATGCTAATGTTTTGAAAACCTTGTAAATCTATTTTGAGCAACCAGCAAGAGATTTTTCAAAGATTTTCATGCAACTACAACAACAATACAGAAGCCTTAACACAATTGTAATTGGTGTTATTTTTGGCCAACTAGAGGATTTTGGTGTGGTGGTATATTTCAGGAAACAAGACATGCTAAGAGAATTTAAAAATAAAAATTTACAGATTTTTCCCATCATGAAAACTATTTCTAGGTTTTGATACGTATGGCAGCTTCACAACAGTCAGCAGGCCATAAATTTCAATGATACACATTTATAAGCAAACAAAAAACTTAAATTACACGTCCCCAAATATTAGCTTTCTTACTAGAAACAATCTCAGATTTTGAAAGGTGATAAATTTGCTAATTGGTATCACAGGGTTTGTACAGCAACAGCAGTTTTGAAGTATTTTCACGACCATAATTTTATGTAGAATGTTGCTATTTTCAAGATCTATGCGAGTACAGCAAACCTATAACCAGATTGCAGCAAGGCGTGTTGAGGTTTTTACGAGGTTGCAATGCGACCAAGAAGGTTTAAAAAATTAATTTCAAGATGTGCAAATTTAGGCCATTTGAAGAATCAAATAAATCATTGTTGAACTAGAAAGTGTATTTTTACGTTTTCAAGACTAAATACTTCATATGCAGTTTTCAAGACCAAAAATCAAATTGCAACAAAAATTCAAGATTTTATCAAGACCTGCAAAATTCCAGTACAACTGTGTTTTACCCAAAGCTTATGGTATCCTGAGTATCTTGTAAGAAACTTGTCTACAAATTTGTGACAAGAATACACACTTACTTGCTAGATTGTAATAAAATTAAAACATAAAAAATTACTTACACATTTCTGACATTTGCCTTGAGAGGTTCAGGTTTTGACATTGGTCCCCTTTTCACAGGCTGAGAAGGCGGTGAGTTAGACTCAGTGGGTGATTTGACACTTTCATGAACTTTTTGTCTGAAAAATAGAGGGAAGAGCAGATGGTTGTATTATTGTTTTAGTCAAAATCTTAGTTGTACAGTTATTACCTGACCTATTGTCAATGTCAGAATTTTGAATTTAATCACTGACAAAACAATTAAAAATAGGTTTATTAATGTCTATTTTGCAAAAAAAAAATCATAACTAAATTATTAAACTTACGCTTGTTGTAACTACAAATAAATTAATTCTCTATCAACACTTGTATGTAAATTTATTTATTTATCAAAAGACAAGCAAAGGACTAACTTCATATCAAATTGAAAAGACATTTGATACAATAAGGAAAAAGTTAGGCATTTGATACAAAAAAGAAAAAGTCAAATAGACAAGTTATTAGAAGAAAAGCAAGATACAAGATACAAGATAAGGTCTTATGAATCTCCCTCCTCACTTGCACCATAGACCTCAGCATGACAATAATTACATGACAAATCTACCTTTTTGAAGGTGTAGCTGCCGATGTTGGTGGAGAAGAAGCAGGAGATCTCATGGCTGATCCGCGATTAACTGGACTAGGACGAGTGGATCTGTGAGGAGAGGTATACAATCTTTAGCAAAGACAGAAGGTACAAATACCATCACAAGAATTGAACAAGAAGATGTTAAGAACTCTTGCTTGAAGTCTTATCCCTCTGAAGCTATCGCCCGCATAGACTCATCTTTTTATGCATGCACAGGACACTGCATGCATAAAACATGATATCAAAACTGAGAAATACTCTTTCCACAAGATTGGTCTGAGAAAATAGTTAAGAGCACATACCCCCATCCCCACACCATCTCAAATATTATGAATAGGTAAGACCCATTTTGAAAATGCTAAAAGTAAAAGTCTAATTAGAAAAAAGGAATGTAGTTGAAACACAAATCATCAGTCAGTTGAGAATATTCTATCTTCAATTTTATTATAGCCAAATATTATCAAAAGCTACACAGAAATCAAATAATCTTCCTCTATGTTAGTTGATGTAACTAGCAAACTGTACATCTTTTAAAGAGAGGGAATAAAAGTTATCTGCTGGTTAATAAAAAAGATTTGCTTTATAAGACATTCACAATATAAGGGTAAAAAGGTTGAGGTTTATTGATAAAAATCTTCATTAAAGTATGCTTTAAATAAAGATAGTCCAACACAAGGAACATGATGATCCACAAACTAATACTATATTCACTAAACATAATATAAACACTTACAAATCTTCTCTTAGCGTAGGTGGTTTTAACCTGCGCACAACTGCTGGACTTGGAAAGCTCTCAGACGACTCAGAATCTTCATGCTGCCTCTTTTTTGCCCGTGGCGGGGTAACAACTGAAAGTTTTTGTTGGACGGAGGGGGAGGACACAGGGCCAGGGGTGTTCTTCTTAATCACAACTTTTAAATTTTCAGAAGATTTAGATTTAGTTGATTTAGAGTTTGTTTTCACAGATGAGGCACCATTGACCGCTGCTTTAGTAGAAGATTTGTTACTGGCAGATTTATTCTTTTCACTACCAAAGTCATTAATTTTTGTCTGTTTGGTGGCTGCCTTCACTGGGGCAGATTTGACAGGTGGACTCATAGGAACCTCTTCTTCTTCTGTCTGATTCTCTATATCATCATCATCTTCTGCATAACCTCCCTCCTTCTTCGCTTTTCTCCCTTTGCCTGGCCTATTCGAAGCTGGGGCAGCTGCCTTTTTTGCTGGCTCTGCCTTTTTTGCTGGCTCTGCCTTTTTTGCTGGTTGTGTCTTTTTTGCCCGTTTGGCAGGTTTAACATCCTCTGGGTCAGCTTGTTTAGGTGACTGAGAGTCTGTATCAAAGTCTTCGCCAATAGACTTCTTTTCAGCTCTGTGGTGAGGAAATAAAAAAAAGAAGATAAGAGCCTTCTTTGGATTGGAACTTTTTTGATTGTTCGGAAGAACAAAATAACAACATCAATAATGAGTGTAAAATCAGCTGTGCATGCATCACTTAGATAATAAAATCACATTATTTATATAAAGTTTTATGCATCTTTCATTATTTTTGGTAATATTCTTTAAAAGCCGCAGGTTGAAATGCGGCTCCGGTTGAAAAACCCCTCAGCTTCAATTCCCTGATTTAATGTGATAATTTGAGACATTCATAAATTATTTCTAGAGAAAAGACACAAAACTTTCTGATTGATTTATTTTACTGCTGCTGTTGTTACTAAATGTTGTTTCGGAAATTTTCAAACCAAACTTTTTTTCAGTTTCCAAAAATTTCTTATAGGCAGTCCATTCTTCTTCTGTCTGTCTAAAAGATGAGTGGAAATCAAATTGCAACTAACTAGCTAGCTTAAAAACGGTAAATCCAACAGTAACACATCCTATGTGAAGATCATAGGCACTTGACATCAAGAATAACATGCAGAACTTTATTAGCTACTAGCCGGATTACCCGGCGTTGCCCAGGTTTACACAATCTTAAATCAATTGTTGCCCTTACGTCGTTAATAGTAGTCAAAATGTTTTGTGGCTTAGTACTCGGTCTTGCCCGGGAAGGATACAAAAAGAAAGAAACACGAATTTCGCTGCATACACAGCCACAAATGGATTTTGAATTATATTATGTAGATAAATATAATATTTGATAATTTCAATATTAAAGCGGAACATAAAGGCACAATCCTACAAAAATGTATCCAAAAAAACAACTTACTCTGTCTGCTTTCTCCTGTGGCCAGGTTTCTCTCTGAGATGACCTGGTGTGCGGGGCAGGGGGTTGACTACAGGTGCGTGGCTCAAAACAACTATCTCTGTGGTTGTTGGTCCTGTCTGCTTTCTGAACTCACCGGGATAATTGCCTAGGCCACCGACCCGTCTCTGATCAAACAAGAGTAAAACAATGTTTATTTCAATAGTAAATTAGAAGCTCAAAAGAATCATTGAGTGAGGTCATGGTTTTAACCATTTAAAGAATCTTCTGTTACTGCCAAAATTAATGATTTTTTCAAAGAACACAAAAAACATAATATCTGACCTCTATGTAATGCAATTCCAGCATATTAACAACCTAAATTTCTTTCTTAACTACTTCAGTGATTTGAGTGTAGCTCAAACAGGCTGAGTCAGGAGAAGTATTTGCTGGACAATAAAGAGGGATATGAAAAAATTGGCTGAGTTTACCAATACCTATTGACAGGGTTGAAAATGTTCATGAAAAAAACCTGATGTAACATCTATGCAAAGAGAAAAATGTGAAAGTTCACTGCTAAGTTACTCAATTCAAACAGACTAACTCTCATTAAACAACATGAAAGAGAGATAAGATTTTAGAAAATGAAGCTAATTTATTTTCACCACTAACTAAAAAAAAAAGTTCAGGCTAAAACCTAAGAATTTTATCCCTGTATTGATCAGAATTTAGATTATTTGTTTTACAATAAAGTAAAAACTCTTTCATGAGATTAAGGACAAACTTCTTTTGTTTGCGAGGTAACTTGTCAATCAGTAAAGGAAATTGGCAGAACTTAGAATGAATAGAAAAAAGGCTTAAGATTGACAGGCTTTACAGGCTGTTTACTGAAGAAGCATAATTTTCTTTTCAATTTATAAATTGGCAGGAGGAGAATATCATGAACAGTATTCTGTTTTGTCAGCTCTTACCTTAACATCAAATGTGAAGTCTTTGGGTAAGTAGCTCTGAAGGTTTGAATAATTCTGTGGATTGGATGTTAATGACATTCAATAAGCATGTTGAATACCCACATGAAAATGTTATCAATTCATAAAACACAAAACTTCATAGCCTGAATTAGTAGAAAAATGTCATTTAAGTGTCCCTTTGTTCAACAATGGTGACTTTCATAAAATATATTTCTTACTAATGGTAAACAATTAAATTAACCTATACTCATATATCTGAATGTTGGGTAATTATTATTTTGATCAAAATTTTACTGATTGCCGTAACAAAACTTATGACCTGAAAATGTGTGACAATTTAATCAGATTTAACAGATAGATCGCAGTATGGGTCTGATTGAAATACAAAAGTATTCCTATTTTTAACAAATGTTTCAAGGGGTTGCAATGGCTATGTGTTTATATGCCAGACTGAAATTTTGGTATTCTCGTGAAGTCTTTGGTTCAATCTCCATTGTTGAAAAATATCCAACTTGAAAATTAATGGAAAGTGGCTGTGGTACCACACACGCAAAATATAATTTATAAGTAGTCCCAACATGTACCCCAAGATCCTCTTGGTAAGGCAGGATCTAACAACTAGTCTTTGAAGAAGAGGAACTGGAACAAATATAAGGATAACAAACCTTTATCATGCAGAGTTACTACAATAGTTATTGATAACTGTTGCACTGTAAAGCAAAGAAGTAAAACATATCACACTTGTTCCTCATAGGCTAATTTTGTCTGTGCAAGGGGGTGTTTGCCGCAAAATAACAAGCAAAGTATTGTGTCATGTAAAAGTAATAATAATAACTTGGTGTGCATGTGGTGAACTGGGAGTTAGATGTACAGACAAGAGAGAAAGTTGGGCACCAGATGAAACCGATTAAGTAACATATTGTCTTCTTAAGTAAAAGCAGAATTGTTACTAAACAGTGACCAATCAGAGGCCACATTCCACAAAGTCATTCCCACACGCTCCTCTCTTTCAACATGTTTGAAATATAGACAGGCATTCATGTGCTAGATGAACCTATTATAGCAATACATGTGTTGCATGCAGTATGTAGCTAGTGTACCTGGCAATGTACAACGTGTTATTCCATGTGTTAAGATTAAAAAACAATCACAAAAGTCAAATTTTTATCTCTATGTGAAACTTTTGTTAGGAGAGTTGCAAAGCCTGCTTCTAACAAATACATGTAATTTTTAGCTTTTGAGACAAGATTGATTGTAATAAATATTGATATATCAATATACATACCTTGTCAGGACTGGTGAACAACTTGCTGGGGAGAACAGCCTCCTGAGTCACTTCCTTTAACGTGATGGTGCCAGTCTTTGCATGCATCAGGCCCAGAACAATATCACAAACAGCATACATTTTCTGAATTAAAAAAATGGCATAAAAGAATGCTATCATATCGTCCACCTTGGCCAACACTAAAAAAAAGCCTTCATATACAAGCTAGGTATCAATAAATACTTATTCAAAGAGGAGAAAAAAGGCAACCCAGTGTCAAAACAGTGATTTATCAGGAGTAGATATCGGATCTTAATGAAAAGTGTAATATGAGGTAGTTGATCATTGTAGTCCTACTTGCTATTAGGTAATTCAAAATCAAATGGATTTTAAAAAGAGATGGTTACATTATCACAGAATCATCTAACACACATACTTTATTGGCCCCTTCATCATCAGGACATTGAACATCCTTTGTCTGTTTGATGTTCTCAATCATACGTCTCAGGAATGCATAGTTGTAGTCTTCATGTCTGTGTGTTAGTGGCTCTAAGATGAACCATAAGCACCTGAAACAGAGTAATGCAATAGTTACTTCAATGTATAGGGTACCCCCTGCCTATATCTTTACTTTAAAAATAATAATATTTACATAAAAACTTCACACCGTGTCTGATGCATCTTATCATTTTTCAAAATTGTTAACCAAACATGTTAATGTAAGGTTTTACAGCGCTATGGACTCAAAGAGGTCATTTAAGCGCTATATATATTGCAATGGCATCAGACAAGTATACTACTACACAGGCCCAAGTAAGCCATATACAACAGTTTACTTTTGCCCATGGAGAGGACTTCAGTTCTATTCCAACAGAAAGTCTACTAAACAAGTTCCAGTGACATAGCTATGGCTAATGTAGGGGCACCTCCAGCAAGATGTGACAATAAAACATCAAACCTTTTTATAACTACTTTCTTCTGTCATATGTCAACATTTTTTCCAGACTGAACTTGTTACTAAATTAATTTGCTTTTGCTTCTAACAATCACAATAAATTGAATTTTTTTATATGCGTTTAATCATTGAACTTGATTAAAAAGATTAGCCATTCTGATGAATAGTGTTTTACCATCCTTATTCCGTAGACATTCTCTGTACCCATGTATGTGCCAAGATTTGACATTGCTTTTTTTGCTCTTGGGTAGTCTTTTAACTGTTATAATCACTTCATTTCCTCTTTTAAAAAAATATAGAATACCAGATTTCAGACTCCGCACTAAGAGGAGGTTATTTCAAATTAAATCTGGAAAGACTTATACAGTAGCTCCGGTAATTATCACAGACCATTTTAATTGGAGAAATTGTGATATTAAAAGGATAGTGATAATAAAGGGATACAGCAATTGAATGTCTTCTGTGGTCACCACGGTTGTTACCTCCTTTGTTGACCGTATCAGTTTGCTGATTCAACAATTGCATCGATAATTTTTAACTCGTCATCGAAGGTTAGTGCATTTCTAGCACAAGGCATGTTGATTGTTTGGATTGTTGTTTATCAATCAAATGATAGTGAATGTAAATCTCAACCAGGGTTTTTATTGCAATTGACCACATTAACAAACAAAACAAAGAAACAGTTTAACTGCAACCAGGTTCGTACCGCCCATTGACAAAGCAGGTAATCAGTTAACCTCATGCAACAGTGTTACGGAAAACCCTGCCCCATTGATTTTTCATTGTTTGTGTGAGGGGAGATAAATTATGAGACAACTGTAGGTAGGTAGATAGATAGATAGCTTGCCTAGGTGACAAAAAATGAAGTGATTGTCAAGTGGATGGTTTGGGTCAAAATGCACATGTCTACATGTCTGCCTGCCAGGTGGCGGAAGTCTCAAGTAGATGCGTTTGGCCATTACGTACGTGTCTGCAAGATAGATTACATAGGTACTAGTCATACCGCCAACAGTGCGATAATTAGATGTCTAGGCAAGCTTTTTGATCACTGGTACCCCATCTCTGATTCTTAACTCAAACATTTTGCCAACACAAATATCCAGTTTAAGACGATTTTATTGATATTTTCAATCGAGATACTGTGATAAAAAGGGGAGTTGTTTTATAGTAAAAAAAAAAATATGGTAATGGTAAACGAAAAAATTGTGATATTGTCCAGACGGTGACTTTAACGGGCGTGATAATAACCAGAGACTACTGTACTAATAATATACTGGAGAATGGCTATAATTTAAAAAGTACAATTCATTAGTACTTACTCTTTCAGACTCTTGAGACAGTCAATATCCTCATAAGACTTGAAGTCTGGATCATGGGCAAGAAGATGGATGGTATAAGGAATCACATAGTCTGGCAGGAGGTAGAACATGCGACCTGCAGGATTGCGGAAAACTTTGGGTTAAAATCACACAATGGATGTTTACACTTATCTTGCTTGATGGCAGTCTACTAAAAACCTGTCATTAATATTCTAAATAACCTGTCAACACACATCTAAGAAAATGGTTGAAGTAGACTGCCATCAGAATGCAGCACACATTTATTTTCAGGGGGATGAATCACTGGCATGTTTTCTTTATTTTCTTAAGCTATTTTTCTTTGGTTAATATTTTTTATAGGTCAAACATTAACAGATTTAAGAAAAACAATTACAAAATTTAAAAAACTATAAATCTCTTAATAAAGAACAAAAAGTGAAGTATCTAGTATATATAAGCAGTTTGTGCCCATTACTAAGTTCAGCTCAAACAGATATTAAATATTTTAACAGTTTTAAAATGCATGCAAAAGCTTTTTTAAATACTTGATGAATCCAGAACAATACCAGGGTAAACTAAGCAACAATGAGGTGAAAAATTAAAGATTAACAACACTAAACAAAGAAATTACACACCAATCTACAAACAAAAGTCTAAATGATCCCTTCAAAGTGACAAAGACGGAAAATAAAACCATAAGTAACTTTCAATAATTAAAATATGCACATTTTAGTTCAAATATTTTACCTCTCGCGCTAGGATTTTGTTTCAAGTAGTCTCGTCTTTTGTTAATGTTCATTTGGAGAAATTGCTTGAGCTGTACACGGCGCTCCTTCAAGGGGTCGTTTGCACCAAGGCACAGAATTGACATGAACTCCAGTGGGAGCTTCAGATTGATCAGGCCTTTCTGAAGCCTATTGGCAAACCGTAAGCGTACCTGATAACATACATCCTAAAAAAAAGGGGGAAAAAATCTTAAATGTAAGTAATAGACATATTGGGATGGGTTCTACAGGGCTTTATTAATTTGTTTTGTTATTCATGTTAAAGGTAAAATACTCAATTATATCTCCAAAGATTAGGTTTTGGTTACAAATTTGTACATGTTAAATATATCCATCTAAAAGTCATTTAAAAACAGAAACAAAACAATGCTAGCCTGATAAGATAGCCTCAGTTGTTACTGTGATATTTGCAATAAGATATTTAATAGATTTTATGATTTTTACCAAGCTATACTAGGAAAATACCCCCATTTCATAATTTGCTTGTAACATATTATTACATCTTTAACTAGTACAACATATGTGCACTCTATTAAGAATATCAGTCACCAGAACTCACATTAAGCATAAGTGCCAGTGCCTGAAACTGTTCTTTCAAGAGAATTTCAGCATAGCAGTGCTCCTCTGCCAGTTTGAGCATACAGCAACCTGCCTGTAGTCTAAGCCTGGCCAGCTCTGGTTTACTAGAAAAAGTCATAAGCATAAAAAATACTAAAATAAGGTTGGGTGGATTACTTCTTTGTATTTGTACTCATTTTCAAAAAAATTCATATGCCATATCCCTATTCAACTTCTAATATCACAAGTGAAAAACATGTATCTTAACATATGTATGAAAAGGATTTTGCATAAAGATTTCTTCTTCGTCAATATCAGTTCACTTAGACTTGAGTAGAAATTTATCATTTATATGTAGAAACTAAACTTCTACCAAAAATAATCTTACAATACTAATTAAGCACTTAATCTTTCATTTCTTTTTCAACATTACAGGCCAATCAGATTATATATTTATTTTTTCTAAAAGACTACAGATAACGGCAAGAATTACCAAAAATTATCATTAACAACAAGACTTGACAATCAATCGTTATGTCAATGACAAAGTCTTACTTGGTCATTCCATTCTCCATGAGGTCTCCATCGTGTATAATGACAGTGTAGAGTAGACGCAGCGTAGATGTACCAGAGTTACTTGAGTTGGACTTGATACCTAGGAGCCATCTCACTAACAGCTTCATGGCTTGAACCTTTAAAATGGAATCGCAATGTAAGTAAGCTGTTTTCTTTTAATGACTTACAACTCTCACATGCTTTCAAGGATGCTTAACAAAAATTGACATTATAAGGCATGAGATTATGCAAATATAAATATGTTACTATGAATAGAATTTTGAGAACATGATCTCAAAGAGGTGAAAATATAACTGTTAAATAACAATGAATTTGATGAAAAAGCTTGAGACCCAACTGGGTTATGGTTGAATTCAGTAAATAAGCAAAAAAATATCCTTTTTGTGTTTTGCTACGTGTTAACGTCTTGTCTCCATGAACAAAACCAATTAACAACTCAGATGTTTGAATCCTGGCTGAGTCATACACATGCCATTTAAAAAAATCTGTTGTCAGGCCAGGCACTACGCTTGCTACTGTTTCACAATATAGATAGACAGTACAGCCTGCATTGCCTTCATAGGGACGATCCCCGATAAGCGATCAATCAGGCTGGTTCCCCGAAATGGACCCCCCTATGCTCTATGGGTCACGCATCAAGCCAGAGTGGCATCTTGG
>JAUUEB010031654.1:0-16605 GCA_032362205.1 Clione limacina
GGTACAATAGTTTATGAAAACTCCTTTTTTCCAAGAACAATAAGTGACTGGAACCAACTTGAAGACACTTCTTCATCGTCTGTGGAAACTTTCCGCAGACACTCCAGTGCCGCAAATAGGCACATATAGCGCGCAACCAACCAACCGTCGATCAAATGCCCGGACAAATTCGACGTATACATACAGATACAGATACTGTTTTGTATCTGTGGAACATCAATCATCAATGACAATCTGTCACTCAAGTCACTGTCAGGCAGTTGCTGTTTGCAAACCTTATGACTTCAGTACATTGAAGTAAAAAAGTTTAAACTCTTTGTAATTTTGATTGCAAAGATGGGAATCTTGTCCAAACCGTGACAGCGATTTGAAATAAATTTATTTTACGATTCAAGTCTTTAACCGTATTAAATGAACGCCTTATCCATTGTCTTCATCATATTTTATGTTTTTGGAAGAAATGTCTTATCATATATGTATGTCTAATAATTCAACTGATGTTCTCTCCTCCCAGCAGTAACAGATGGAAGATCGACAGCAAGGGAAGAAGAAAGAATGTAGAAAACCAGTTTTCTTTCTTTCTTTTTCCAATACCAATACTGAACCCATCCTTTTTGAATACCGCTAAAAAAATCCCCTCTTTTTTACATAGGGAATTAGTGGGTGTTTGAGTAGGGGGATTTCCTGCTGTCGCAGTTTGGATATTCTTCCCAAAGATATTTTGTTTAAATGATCTATTACTACTATTGAGATTTGATTATCAGCAGTGAGCAGACCCAACAATTTTTCAATGGATTTTTCACATTTTTTTGCGACCTAGTTTCAAGTGGTGCTATGGATACTAAACAATGAATACATGTACATTTTCATTTAACATAGAATCTTCCAAAACCATGAGTTGATTATTTTCACTTAAAACCACAACATCTACCACAGCCCAACGCTATCCCACACTGCATTTCCACAAATGTTTCTGGTCATTACCACAGCCCCAGTGTCAAGGATTGCTAGCGCCCCTATTGATACGTAGTATCTACACCAAAAATTAATGAACTTGCAGTTTTAACATGTGTTTTCTCAAAATAACTCAGGTGTTTGTATTTTTGAGGAGTCGCAACTTTTTAACAGCAGATTGGTATATTCTTTCACAAGTTGTCTTTGCACTTATTTTTGGTAGACTGAAATTATGCATGAAATGTCTTTCTTGTATTGTATAGTCTCTTTTGCATTCATACAGAAATTGTCTTTAATTCATTTTGTAAAACATGCATGATTTTAGATTTATAATTGTCATAAGCGCAGTTATGAAATTACCCTTTTATTTGATTTTTTTTCAGATAACATTGAACTAATAAAATATTTTTGTGAGATTGACATCATTTTCCAAAGAAGGGTTGAAAGATGCAGAACTCCATTGTTGTTGTTATCTGTTTTCTCTCATTGGTGCTGGATATAAGTAGCAGCAGTAATATAATAGAGAGAGGACAGATTCAAATCAGGTACTTCCTTTTCAAATCAACCAACAAGGTTGTTAGACATCTGTAGTAAAAATTATCATAGGAAGATTTTTTTTGGTAAAACTTCAGTGTGACTGGGCAGACTTACACTTGGGAAACAGAGTTAGTGTATTATACACAAGCCGAAAGTCAAGTGGAATGTAAGTAGTTTGGTTTTAGTACAAACTCTTTGCCAACTAAGGTACAGAACAGAAGCCATAAGTTACCCTTAAAGTATAGACATATTTGAGATGATAATAAAATGGAGTAGTGGTATTTCAACTCCAGTCTCTGACTTGAAATAGTATTATTAGTGTCAGTAAAATGTGTTGCCATCCTGGGCTGTCAACAGAAAATGATTAAGATAACACACTGGCTACAAGTAAGCAAAAGAGCAAGAATGATATCTTGGCCTCACCAATTTGCTTAAGTGTTTTGTTCTAAACTCTCCTCCTATTTTAGGACAGAACTCCAAAAATTCTTCCAGACTTAAAAAATGTTATGTTCCGAGCGATTAATGGCACTTAAACTCCTTACAATACATAACATATAAAAAAAAGGATCTAATTCAGATAGAAAATACTGCATAACATAGAAACAATAAATATAATAAGTGACTTTTGTCACTTTTAGAAGAAGTAATAATAGACCATCCCTCTAGACTCTTTTCTTTCAATCTAACAAGAAATCATCTGTGTAGCTTCATGTGTTCTCTTATGTCAAAGTGTGGCTTAACAAGGCAACTGCAAATTGTGCAGGGAATTGATTGGACATCTCTCTCAGTTTGTGTCTTCCTTAATTGTAACTTTTCAAACTCACTGTACATAAGTAGTAGCTAGGATACTAGAAACTCAGAACTAAAATTATTCACACCTTTTGCCAGAACTGAAGTGAGATTAATTTCCTTTCACATCATGTTAATAATGTCAGAACAGATTACTCAAAGCTAGCTCCTAACCTTCTCTTATTCAAGATGAACGAGAATAGTGTATGCTTTTCCCCCTAAATGTTGAATTAAGTACCAACACCACAATAACAGCACCAGGAAAAAAATATAATAAAAGACTATTGAAGCTTGTATAGTCAACTTGTCCCTTACCATTGTATTGTGCATGGTAATTTTTCCTAGTTCTTACACTCTCGTACAGCTATGCTGTAAACATACAGTTTGTAGATCAGATTATTATAGTGTCAATCATATTTTTCACTTATCTCACTTCAGGTCTGATACCAAAGACAATGGAATTGTAAGAAAGTTCACTTTGCTTGAAAAAGACGCCCCTAAAGGTAAGACAGGTTTGTAGTGGTCAGTGACAGTCGGTGAACATTGGCTATATGTTTTAAAGAAACAGCAGGAACGGTTAATGGTAACTAGTTACTAGGTGACCATTTCAAATTCTTGAGAAGATACATTAACGCTAGCTCATGTTATTTGTTTAGCTGTAAGTGTTAATGATACCAAGGTATAGAAACTTCACAGTGACATTATTTAGTAGTTGTCCTTTGTTTATGGTGTTATGATCATACAGTAGAGTTAGGTTTCACCAACATTGTCGGGTCCAGTTCTTTTTTGTTCAAGACAGAATTTTATTCAAGGTATCTAATGACTATTGGTGTGAACATATTGGGTTTTTAGTAAAGGGAATTTAACCATTAACATCATTATGGATGACACAAATTCAAGGTTATTTCCCCTCAATCATGTAGCTGTAAAACCAATCATTAAATTGTTTTGCATGATTTCCCAGTCCATTTCACTGTTTCCTTTTGCTCCTATTTGTCATTTAGTAGTCTTTTTCAGTGATATCATGCGATCCACTTATTTGATTACCTGGTATTCGCACTATTTTTTGTTTGTTGACGAGAAACATTTTTATTATTGTTTCTATTAGAATGATGAAAACCAGGGATTGATAGTGATAGTCCTTCTGTTGATGTGACATTTTCTTAGAGTTATATTTGTTTAAACCCAACTCTATTGCAATATGTTTTGAATAAAATGCATTGTCATTGATTCATGTATTTTTAACTTTTATGTGCCTGTAAATGTAATGTATGTTTCCTTCCATAATTACCTTAAGAGAATAAGTAAAGATACATTTCTTTAAAGATCTACACAATTCTTTGATAAGCTTAATCTACCTTGTGTTTGTGGCAAAGGTAAGAACTGAGTAATTCATTTGTAACCTGTTATGTCTTTGTATGTATGCAAGTAAATAATTCATTGTCCTGGTGGCGATAAGTGAAGGCAGGAGTGGACAGTGCAGGTTTTTAACTCAGCCAGGTCTTATCTCAGACTTCTAAAAATTGGTGATGCAGAGAACTTTATTGCACCCGAAATCACAAATGCTTTAATGTTGTTTTTTTGCTTTTTTTTCCTTTTAAAAAAAATGTTTCGTTTCTTTTTGCTTTTAGTATCGTCTAATTTAATGTTTTTTTTCTTTTTTAGACATTGCAAAAGACAACGGCTGCACTTGTGTCAACTACACTTGTGGCTGCTGCCTTCATCTGGAAGTTCAGAAGATACACCTCAATGACACAGGTGATTTTTTTATGGCCATGGCACTTTAACAGACACATTTTAATGACACAATTTTGAGAGCCACCACCTCTTAACACTTTTAGTGACCTTTTACTATCACACAACATTTCAGAACAGGGATTTTTCTTTGCTAACCTCATTCATTACTAACAGTCTGAATTTGACAGAAGTCTAATTTCTGCTAAAGTGGCGTTGCCGATGTTCATATCGATTTGGTTGTATAGGGTTTTATACTTACACCACAAACATGTTCTGATTCCTGCTTGCTTGTGGCCACACTTGTTGTCAAAATATTTTCGGACACAGACACATTTGTCCATAGCAATGTTGAGTCACACTCTGCTGTGAGGGTACAGTCATTTAGCACACACGTTAAAATTAGTGTGGACCCTAGCAATGAATGACATAAATAACTTAATGGTGTAGTCATTTTTGTTGTTGTTTTACTTTTTTTTTTCATTTGTTTGACACTTAATGTTTGAATATCCCACAGGTTGTGTCAAAATTTCCTACCTTCCTGAGGAGTTTGGCTTAATGGTGGAAATGACCTTAGATGGTCGTGTGGTATTCAAGAAGAAAATATCAGGTAATGAATTAAATCCTATAAGAATATTTAGACTATACATGAAGAGACTAAGCCAACAATATGATTTTGAAAAATTATTTGTGTATCACACACATCTTCGGGCATTCATAATCTGAAAACAGATAAAGTTTTTGAATAATAGATATATCATAGAGAAAAATATACATTAAAGCATATTTTGATTATTAATATATAGACTGCTGCTGTGATAGGACCTTAGAGGATATGTTTTGCTCAATTGCTTCAAACTTCTTTGTGATTAAATGCTCTCTGGGTATCAGGTATCAGATTTGCTTGTATAATTTGTTAATTAACTTACAGTTATCACCAGGCAGCATGTAACATGGATATCAAAAATTGATTTTGTTTCCATACTGGGGTAAGTTTAGAGGCCACCTTCCACTACTGACATCAAAGGCACTCCCAACTAAAGTAAAGGGAGAATTGTACAAAGCTTGTGTACAGACTGTCATGCTGTACGACTGTGAGACCTGGCCTGCCAAGATCGAGGACGGGCAGAGGCTTCTTATAAATGAAATGACAATGATCCGCTGGATGTGCCATGCGGCACCAAAAGACAGAGACTCCTGCAACCTTCTGAGAAAAAGGCTGGGTGTAACATCGATTGTGGACCTGATGCGCCGCAGTCGACTACGCTGGTTTGGCCACATCGTAAGAAAGGAGGAGACCAGTTGGATGAGGCAGATACAGGACTTGGTGATCCTAAGTGACCCTATCAAACTGGCCGTCCACCAAAGTCCTGGAGAGAGGTGGTTGCAGAAGACCTCAAAGCTAAGGGCCTAGTACCATAGCTTGCCCTGAAGCGTGACATGTGGCGAAGTACCATTTCTAGGGGAAAAGTGTAACCCATGCTACATGGAAAACACACTATAAATGATGATGTTGATGATACTGGAAGCAATAAACAGAATCCGGATGTCTAAAATATACTTCTACTTATAGTTAAACCTAAAAGATTCAAGTGCACAAAAACATAAGGTCAGACTTTGAACTGCATCACAATTGACTCAATTATTTAGGCATTTGCTTTGATAATAGAAGGTTAGGTGTTCTCTCTCTCTTTCGTTCACTATGATTTTCTACACCTGCAAATTGAATTAAACTTTCAGTTTAGAGTCTTTGATAAACTCCACAGTTCTGTCAGGGGGCCATAAAGTTTAACATTCAAGTCAGTTGGTTCTGGCCAGTGTGTCTCTCTTTCAGTAGAAAGGAGTTCCTGGTGCAGAACTGTAGGACATGTTCAGTTGTCGGATGTGCAACATTGCACTCACACACAGCTGATGGTCCAATCTTAAGGTTGGTGAACATATGGTGACGAAGCCTGTTATGTCCTGTTCTTAGTCTGAACAGGATAACCTGTTCCTCCCTGTTCATAAATTGATAGCTGTCATGTCCGGTATTCTGTGCTTCCTAGTTCCTCCTATAGTATTTAATAAGGGTTTTCTTTTCCTCGAAGGTGAGTCTGCTACCAGACTGCTCTGATTCAGCTCCTTCCCTGGCCAGCTGGTCTGCCCTTTCATTTCCAGGGATTCTGCAGTGAGATGGCAACCACTGCAGGGTCATTCTGTATCCATTGCTCAGCTGCAACAGTTGTTTCCACAGATCTGGTAACTTCCCAGCTTGGAGGGCTTCCAAAACTGACCTTGCATCTGTGAGGATAACAATGTTGTTTTCCTTATCCTGTAGTTCTTCAGCAGCAGCCCATGATAGCCATCAGTTGGGTGTTCTAAACCAAGACCTGGTTTAAAAAATTGCCTTAATTAAGTTGTGTCAAAGAAGAAATACTAAGTTAAGATCAGTCAGCTGAAGAATATTTTTGGATGATGGTTGAAATCTCCTGCAAGAGCTTCATTTCACAATCTCTAAGATAAATGTTTAAATATTCTACTTAAAAAAGCCTCTTTAAACATTTCCTGAACATTTACAGGTCTGCTTTAAGAGCCCTTAAGTGTCAATCTTATTTCCTTGTCTTCTATTGCATGATTTCTATTTTTAAAAAAAGCAATATTAGTAGTATCTAAAGACAAAAATGTTTTCTTTCTTCTACAGCCAAGAACCCCCCTTCAGTATGTGCAGAGATTCCTTATGTTCATAAACTGGCCAGCATATGTCTTCGCTTCTATAATTTGAGCGTCAGCCACAAGCAATTCTCTGGCTGTGCAAACTTAGAGGTTGAGTTTGAGTATGTCGTCATCAAGGACTTTGACTTTGGCTGCTTCCATATTCCTCCTAACACAAACAAACTTGTCATGTCATTAGACAAGGACATTGTTAAATGGACAAAGCTGTCACAGGCTAGACTGATTAAATGAGAAACTTTGTACGCTAGACTGTTTGATATCACATCTCATTATATTATCATCATCAATGATGATGAGCATGTGTCACTTGTAGCCCCTTGGCTTTCAAATCATCCCCGATTACTTTGCGCCATGATTTTGGATGTCTGCCTTTTCCTGGGTTCCCAGGGATCACTAGAGCTTGGATTCTCCTGACCTGCTAAAGTAATACTAAGTATCATGATGAATTTTCTTAATATCATGTGGAATAGAATTAAGTTTTGCTAATCATGCTCATTTTTTGATGCTATATTGATCTTATCATCACATAACGATTCTCACCCAAAAAATTAGTAATTTATCTTATAGTCACACTTGTTTTAAAAAATACCTGCTCAACATAGATTTTTTCTTCATCAGGATAAAACCTAACTCCTGTTTTTCCTCTTTTTTCCTTCTCTTTATTTTAAAATCTGGTTGATCCGGCAGAAATTTGCAAGTCCATGCTTTAAGCTTTTAACTTCATGTTATTACCAAAATTACTCTTTTGATGTATTTGTTTAGGCAACTAATGGATAATATTTTGAGAAAAAGCACAACAATTTTACTTCATTATTCTGTTCAATTTATGCTTTGGTTTTGTTTTTTGTTGTTTGTTATTACCCTTGTTTTGGTGTATTTAGTTTTTTTGTAGTTTTTATCATTTTTAACTATTATTTCATACAGTACAAAAGAGTGCTTTCCAAAAAGTCAGGTCTGACTGTAATTTGCATAACAAAGGCATAACTCCATTGAGTGATTTTGTTCATTGCATGTATTTCTCATATTGTTATGGGGTAGTTTTATGTATATTTTGTCCAACTCTATAATGTGTGGAATTTTAAAATAAGTCAGTAGCCTTGTGTCAGGAGCTATTTACACAATTTTCTGTTTCCCTGAAGGGTGTGATATAAAGCACAAACTACTATTACTATGATGTGCTGTTTTGATAATCAATGATCAATCATATTAAGGAAGAAAATGTTTGATATGCACTTGAATATGTTATTATTGTAGGTTTGTGTTTTTACCAAATTATAATCATAACCAGGCTATGATAGTAAGTGGACACTGATCAGAAAAGCTGGTAGCTGCAAAGGCAAGGTTAATATTTTGAAAGAATGATTTTTGATAAATGTGCCTTCAGGGTAGTAGGGGTCCCTAGTTTCTATAAAAGTTTTACTACCTTTAAACTATCACAGATATCTCTTTATTTGGTTAAAGGTATTTGATGTAAATCTATACAATTTCTGTATTACATCTTGGGTAAAAAGTGAAATTTTAGCAACAATAGCTACCATTATGACTATTTTCTCTTTAGAATATCAAACGTTTTTGAAATACACTGTTTCTTGTGGGTCAAACACATTTGTTACTGTTTTCTTTTTCAACATTCCATGACAGCTGCCTGAACTTGATCTGAATGAGTGTGCGTTCTTGCTTGAAACCAATTAACTTCTGATGAAACATTTTCTCACCTCACAAAATATATAGCATGTTATATTGTGCTAATTCTTCTTTAATTTATTTGTTAACTATGCAAAACTGTAAATGCTTGTACTTGTGTGTATATTTTATGAGAATAAAGTCTGTCTAGTTCTAAGCTAAACTTGTTGTATTTTTGTTTTTAAAATAAAAAAGAAAAGTTACTTGCACTTTATAAGATAAGAAATTAATTTTGTCCAGGTCCTTTT
The DNA here is from genome assembly GCA_032362205.1 of Clione limacina. Lineage (NCBI taxonomy): Eukaryota > Metazoa > Mollusca > Gastropoda > Pteropoda > Clionidae > Clione > Clione limacina. Next base: position 8,658 of record JAUUEB010031654.1, read on the forward strand.
TTCAATCAAAAGCAGCTTCCTTTCAACATTTTATCAGGTTTATAATCAAATATGATTGGACTTGGTTAGAGCTAGTGGTGACATTTTGTTTGTGTCAAATAGAAATATTAAGGTAATGTACAGAAGGATTTTATTTGTGTTACTACTCTACAGTGCTAAAGGGATAACTATAACAGTTGTAACAGGTTTTTTTATAGCACTGTCAGCTTGGTCTCCTAAATTTGCTAAAAATATGTAGAATTGTTTTAAATGCTATATGTTCTTTTTTCTGTAGAAGAGAATTGAACGTCTCAAGAAGTGGTATATTTATAATTTATATTTATATATGCCTATGAAGATTTGGTTATTATTTATTATTGGTGTCAGCACAAGTTAGCTTTGATGATAAGAATACAGAAGTTAATCGGAAATTACTTAATCAATGTTTGCGCTAAGTACTGAGGTCATTTTTTTTATAAACATTCACCAATCAAAAACCTCAGTGAAAAATGGGTTCTTGGAGCTGTAATCCGGGGCAAAAAAAGGAACCTATAATCTTATTGATGGTAATGGATGTTGCGATAATATGTATATAGAATCATTATTTAGACAAATGCCAATGTATAGATGTGCTCAAAAGAATGATTCAAACTGACAGTCACTATATAGCTAGTAGTAAGCTCAATTCACTTTATAATGTATATTTACTCCGACAGGACAAACCTATGCTTAAAAGTTTACATCAATCTAATCAATGTTAGATATTTGCATGTTAACTGACTTTCACAGAGCCAACATGTTGTACAAATACAAGCAGGGTGCTTTATTTGATTGATTTAAAGATTTCTTTACCTTGCCACACATAAGATTTAATATGTTGCTTTGTGACTAGAATTAAGCTATGGACATTGGAGCCAGAAGTTCTTTGTTCAAAGTTCACCTGTGTTTGATGTTTTTTCTCTGGCAAGAAAATGTACAGCCTCCCTTACTCAACATATGTGAGGATTGACACCACACTAGAGACAATATAATGAGCTGAGTGCCAAATAGGCAACTGCCTTGTATGCTTCCAGAAAGCTGAGAACATACATTTGAGTGTCTCAAAGGCAGGGCAGTAAAATATCTTAAACACATTTCAAACTGATTTTGTTATAACAAAATTAAGTATCTTTATCATATCTTTTCATAATGATAATAATGCATAATAGGAATTATTTCTATTCATGACTGTTTTTCCTACAATATTTAAGATACACTGACACTTTTTAGCTTTAATCAACAAAATTATCATTCACAAACATAACATTTCATGAAGGCTGTATCATAATGAAGACAAGAAATATATAGATTTCATATGATTTTATTGCACTTTTAATAGTAATAATACAATAACTTAAGCCAACATTTTATCAATAATGTCATCTATTAACATAAGGCCGTTCACAGTGCGAAAAGACATCATATGTTGCGAGTAAGTTCAAATAATAATGTATTAAGACAAAAGAAGAATATTACTCCAATGTGTGACAGCAAGAACAAAAGGGTTAAAGTCGTACAAATGTCTGAATCTGTGGTTCCACATGTGTTTACACAATTAAAATAATTCCCTTTCGCCTTATGACCAAAAAGTTATTTTTAAACTTGAATTTCTAATTCCACAGGTAATTTATTGCAACATGCATTTTTTTCTTTCAGACTTTTCAAAACTCATGACATGTACCATCAAAAGTTATCATCTTTAACAAAAGGAATCTTTGATAGACATTAAAAATGTTTTCTAAAAAATTACACAATATCAAATTCTGAATATCTGAAGAAAAATACAAAGATAAGCGAGATTTGATGTTACACTCTCATCTACTTTTACAGCTGCAAGTCCGAGAATTCTTTTAAAACCTTATTTTGCATGTTTATGATTATTGCTTTTTTAACTACAGAAAAGAAGTATATAAGTATACAGTATATAAGAAGATTTTTATTGAAAGAACAGAGTGTAGTTTAACTCACCACGGAACAACGTTAGTAAATTGAAAATTGTGATAGTGAAAATAGGCAATTTCTTTAATGAACACAATAAACAACGGTAGATGAAGCGTACATCATAAGATTGAGTGTTTGTTTATTAATTTATTTGTGTGTGGTTAAGTGTGTATGCACCTAGTCCTGGATAACACCCACACAAAATAAAACAGAAGACTTACTGTTAAGCTTGAGGCGTAAATTGTGAACATAAGATTTTTTTGTATTTTACTATTTATTCTCTGTAACACATCCTTAGTCAAAATCTTTTGATATGATGCAACTTTCACAACTTCCATCCTCATGAGATGTACTTTGATTGTGTAACTTTCCTTCAGGAGAAGTTGCAATTCCTTTAATGGCCAAAGACCCTAAATGCTAACAAAAAATTAGTGCAACATTTAGTATAATGTACCAGTAGTAAACAGAACAAATATCACAGGAATGCAATGTTGTCTAATAATTGTACCTTACTATTGAGTGAAGTACCAGTGCTTATTATATATATCAAGAGCTGCTACCCGCTGCTTTGTCATGTGACCAAATATCATACGGTCACATGGCAAGCAGTTAACATAATTCAGCTGATGAAGATTGTCGGATGACAAACAAAATCTCTTGCTAGAGCTTTGTTTCAAATCTTGAAGGTAAATTTTCAAATCATTCTACTTACAGGGGTAATTTGTTTTTGATAAAGGTAAGCAATTCTGTCGTCTGAACTAAACTCAAATTAAAGAAAACACCACAGTATCATATAAACTGAAAACTTTAAGGCAAAAATTGGTGTGAAACATTCAATACTGGGCAAGGCCAGATAAAGCAGCTAGTTGATGAATAAACTGACACTTGTCATGCCGTTTAGTATCAATATTGTCATAGCCAACTATGCACATAATGCTACTTCATTACTGTAGACACTTGCTTACAGCATCAGTCAAAAGTACATAAATGCAAAAACAGCTTTTTTTTTTATTTCAAGCATTTTTTCTATATATATTAGAGGTAAATTCAGTGCTTAATCATTTAATTGAAAAAATTAAATTTGTGTACGGTTCCTTTAATTTAAACATTTTTTTTTATTTCTAACCTATGTTTACTGTAAGGTTAATTCATACACTTCTAGATAAAAAGCTAGGTCAAAATATTGCAGTCAGAAAAGAGTCTGAAATTTTGAAAATCCTGGATTCTGAGGCAGTCATTTTTCTAAACCCTGGATTCCAAAGATTTTCCTTCAGACTACCAATCCCTGCTCAGGTATTATGCATTTTGACAGAGAGTGCTGTAATATGTTTGAATATTTTAACTTATTTTGCTCAGAACCAGTCTGATCAAAAGTATTTACAATTTTTACTTTCCATCTTTATCATTAAAAAAAATATGATTTAGATAAGAAATTTCATAAGCAAAATGTAATAGGTATATTTGGTAAAAGAAAAAAATGTACATATATATTTAATACCAATATTATTCAGAATAGTCACCTTATCATGAAAAGCAAACAATTTCTGAGATACCCTGTTAACTTCAAATTTAAATGCATACATTTGCCCACTGAAAGGAAGAACTTAACAAGATGATTAAATCTGATTATATGTAATTACCATCCTTATATGTACAGTAAAAATATTTTGATCAAAATAGTCAACAAAACTTTTGAGAAGTCCAGCATTATCCGGTTTTAAAATTTGTTGGCATGCTGCAAAATATGTTAGTTTTCTCTTCATAGTTAAGTCAATACAAAATTCCAGGATTGTTTTATATGCAGACCATAGATAAATGGGATGAAAAGCACTACCCTTCTGGGAATTTACTGAATATATGCAGACAATTCTGAAATATTGAAAAAAAAAACTTTGGATGTCACAATAAGTGCAATTCTATCCACAAGAATACAGTCAAACCTTGATATAACGTAACTCGATACTGCATAGATTTTGACATATGTATGTTTGTCAAAAGCTCTGAAAGTTTTTCATCTTTTTCTCTATTAATTTCACCTCAATATAGCGTAGTTTCTATAGCGTAGTATAACATAACTTATTTCTCATCCTGATATTAATAAAAATCCTCTAAAATCTACCCAAATATTGTGTAGGTCTGAACATTCTTGTGAAAAGTGCGCCTAAGTATACTCATTGTTATTTCAAAGACCAATCATATTAAAAAAAAATTCTTAATTTACAATGTATGTTTCGTTTATTGTACACATTTAAACTTGATAAAATTACTATAAAGGGTAGCCAACCATTTTCCTCATGTGAAATAGTAAAGTCATGTACCCTGAATGCCTTTATAGGTTCATTTATATGGAAACCTTGATATAAAGTAGATTTTCAGTCCTCCCAGAAATCTACGCTATATCAGGGTTTGACTGTACCTAGGTATGAAGGGAAACATTAGAAAGTTCCCAATATGTCTCAAAACAGGATGATAGTACAAACTTTAAAAAAAAAATCATATCAAGTGTTCCTTACTGTTGTTCAATGCATGGGTAATACCTAAGAATGAAGGGAGCCCTGTACATGACCTTTGGCCAAAGGGTTTTGTAGCACAAAAACAGCCACTTTTTGCAACTTTGAGAAGCTAGCTTAGTGTAAACCAATCACAGATATGTTACTATAAAGAAGATTGAGGTGGTTGGCCACATAAAGAGGAGGTCTAAATATTGATGGCTGAAAAGTCCAGAACCAAAGGGTCCCTGGCGCTAATGTACAAGGTTGACCCCTGAAAACACAGAACCATTTTGTCTCTAAGGATCTGCAAGTTGAAGACCTTTGCTGAGAGCTTGCCCTAGTCTGAAATGGTTATATATCTGCAATTGCTTAGCCAAAACTAACCTATAGCTGGCCATGGAACCAGGGACGATTTGCCAATGATGATCAAAAAAGATACATAACTATTTACAACAAGCAAACTTCCTTTAAAAACTTGATGAAGCTGGATTTCTCTCTTGCCTTATATTTAAAAAAATTCAAGAACAAGTTGGATATACAGAGGTTATATAGAAATTTCAAGTGAAAGTAAGTTAGTCCATAGCAAGATTATTTTGATAGGATTATACAGTAACATCACACTGTTGAATATTTCAAATAAACAGTGTGCCTTATTTTTCCTCTGAAATGTGGACCTCTCCAATGAAATCAGGATCAGTGCCGGAAACTTCCACAAATTTTAGGTAAAAGATTTATCTGCATGACTTTTGATTTGTTCTTCATAAATCAATGGAAGTAAATGAATGTTTATTTTCTACACAACAAATAACTGAGATTAGAAAAAAATGAGAAAGACTTGATCAACAAAATGCACAGATTCAATATGATACGAGTCAAACAAACAAGGCAACATGTGTCGCTTAAACAGACCATTTTGGACTGAGGCAACTTTAAATAAATAATTAACTGTGATCTTCAAACCAAGATTAAAGATATTTCTATCTTTGTCTACAAGACATACATAATTCTATCTTTGTCTACAAGACATAAGTTTTGATCACAAGAAAAATACAAAATATTCTTTGATTTTGAAGAGAAATAAACCATAACAAATTAATAAGGATAACAGATTTTCCTATTTGACTTCAAGAATTTCTGGATAAAATAGGGCAATTATAAATATAACATCCAATCCTATATTTTTATATTTTGTTTTCTTTTACACTTACAAAGCAAAAGCAATTTCTTTTGACAAGTTTTTGTCACAAGTGCGTCACATCACAGGCATTAACATAAATATAGAAACAAAAATGGAAGAACAAAATCTTGGTTCAATGGCTCAGTATAAAACTTTGATTGGATTAAATTGCTTATTATGCTAAGTGTGATCACATGAATAAGGAATGTATTATATGGAATAGATTCCAACATTAAATAATGATTTCATGCAATATCCTGTACATCATAAATGTATCCCAAAACAATTAACACTATCAACTACAGTCTAGTCTTGATCATCTGTACACAATGGTTCCCCAAAACAGTGTTATTATTAACTCTTATATAATCTCATAGTACAGAATTCATAACGGATGAGCCAGTCATCAGATTATAATTCATATATCTATATTTATTATAGACATTCAGATAATCAAGGTTCGACGGTAAATGAAAATAAAATAAATACATGTTGTTGTTTTTGTACTGACATATGTACATTGTCATCACAGTGAATTTTTGGCAACAAGGGAGGTTCTCATAGATTTTTAACAGGTTCAGATAAATGTGTGGGTCCTCATAGATATGTGGGTCCTCATAGATGAGTGGGGTCCTCATAGATGTGTGGGGGTCAGCATAGATGAGTGGGGTCCTCATAGCATGTCTGTAATGGAGTCCCCATATACATAATCTCTGTGAGAATGTCATGACCTGTGGGTACTGTGTTTGGCATCTTTGTGGTCTGAAGTCTCCAGTTTAGCTCCTCTTGTTTGCGATTCTGTTGATTATATAAGGTTAGATTAGTACACTTTGTTGTTACACATAGATTGAAGACATTAAAGTTGTTTGACAAAAATGTCCTTTAAGAAAAACCAATGGGATTGGAGGCAGGCATTTTTAACAATCATCATCATCATCTTAATGATCCAAAAACATGAGAAAGATCGCAACCTTACTATAACATGACCATATCATTTATACATATAATTGCACATAAATGGAGACATTAGAGTAATATAAGCAAACTGAGAAGCTCACAAAAATATATCACAATTTACTAGATTAAGCAAAACTAAAATCCTAGGAATACAAATTTGGGACACTTCTTCAAAATTCTCATTAAAATGAATAATTACTCATAGTACAAAAGAATGCCTGTATTTCACTCTTGCTATTTAAAGCAACTGAAACCGTCCACTGTTGAGACGCTTATCTGTGAACTCTTGTCTCAGCGGCTGAGTTGTATCACTAAGAATACTGTTGAGTCACTATCCTTATCTTTTAGAAAATAATTGTGATTAATCTGAGCTTTTCCCAACACCCTATCTTCTTTCCTTTTAACTCTGTCTATTATATCAACAATTTTATAACAATAGTGTCAAGACTTGATGGGTTTTTTCTTCTATAATTCAACAATCATCTCTTCAGTTTTGAAACATCAGCTAAAAAAAGATTCAATTGCTGAACTGTACTCATACTCATTGTTGCAACTATCAAGCCTAAAAGAAACTTATCACCTGCATATTTGACCATAGGATATTATATTTATATCAGAGTATTTATAAAAGAGTCTGAAGTGTACAATGTAAACAAAAAGTAGATTGAACCAGGGTTGTTGAAATTCAAAATCCTGCCAGTCCGAAAATTCAAAACCATGAGATTTTTTTTTTAAATTTGTGTGAAGAAAATTGAAAAATATCGATAGTAACGGGTGAGAACTTCATAATGATAAAATAATATATTTTGCCCAAAACATATCAGATTACACGCATAAATTCTGTTGGATCCCTGTTATTGCACAACACCATTACTTGATTAATATTCTATTGATTTTTATGTAATTTTGCAAACAACATTTCATGACACACGTTAGTTGATAATTTGAAGGTTTTTTTAAACAAACTAAGCAGAAACTCATAAGCAATACAATTTTTTTCCTCCTCAAAACATCATTTTTCATTTGTCAAAAAATAGGATTGCATTTGAAATTAAATAAATAACTGACATATTGAGAAGCACACACACCACTTCTGTTTGAGTGATCACTTAAAAAGCAAAAGTCTCCTTGATCATATTGACTTATGTAACAATAAATTCTTTGGCCATGCTTTTGTTTATGATAAATTTCTCAAATATGTTGAATATGTTGTTTTTGCTTATCAACAAAAGAGTTAAGTTCCTATTATCCTATATAACATGCACATCTTATTGCGTCGCTTAAACAGACCATTTTGGACTACGGCAACTGTAAAGAAACAAATACTAGGAGAAAAATTGCGCCAAGAGGCATTGGGCAACAA